>JAMKCH010035891.1:0-14223 GCA_023653785.1 Ophioderma brevispina
AATATTAAATATAGTTTATGACTACACATGAAAAATACTTTTAATCGTTCAAAGATACTTCCTCTAATCAAAAAGGCAGATAAAGAACTACGTATCTCTGTGACCAGCGTTATCATTTAACAAACGTACAATACTTCAGTTACTAGCTCGGATTACATATATATGGCATTCACAACAATGCGGCTTATTTGTCTTATACCGTTTTGTATAGGAATGCTATGTTTAGTGGATTATTGTCACTGTGAACAAAATCTTTTTAAGACTGTATTCTCAGGTTCACGGAGTAGTTTAACATAATAAAACAAGAAAAGTAGTAAATCGTCCCAAATTTGCTGCTCAGCTGATTTGTGTAGACGTCTTCAATAAATTGCAATGGAAAAAGAAAACTGACCTGGAAACATTTGTCCAAAGAAACCACCGCTTTTGTCCTTGTGAAACTGTTTTTGGTCCCGTCGACGCTAAGGTTTGTGTTTTTAATTTTGTCATTAATTTTGATCCATTTAATTTGTATTTGTCGTTGATAATGATATAATGCTCCTATTTCTATGTATAGTGCCTAGATTCTCTGCATTATTATTTTATTATTATATTATTATTTATTACTTATTATTATTATTAGTATTTTTATTACTACGAATAGTGTTTAAGGAAAATCTCTGTTTAATTTATGCACGTAAATTTGACGTTAGTGGCGAATTGTCTTTTGTCCCCTTAACGTTAATCCTTTGTTTTTGCGGTTTTTCGTCAAAAGATATGAATAGTAAATTATGCAAATGAGTGAATAACAAAGGATATGAAATATTAATTAATTAAAATAACAAAAAGAGCTCATTATAATCTATGAATGATTAATTTTTCGCCTTATTCCACTCTTAGTATAATAGGTAGTCCCTAGGACAATGAAAAACTTTGAATTTAGTGTCTGTTGGCTCTCATACGTAAAACCTTAGTGGCCGACGGACTAAAGGAACTTATCACACACATCCTATGGGACGCTCCAATTTAAACCCAGGAGTCCTAGGTACAAGGTAAAACGTTGAACTTAGTGTCCGTCGGAAACTCTCAACTTAAACCTAGTGTCGACTGACAAAAAGCACTTATCACACACAGTCCTATGGGGCCTTCCATTTTAAAACCAGGAGTCCCTGGACAATTAAACGTTGAAGTTAGTGTCCGTCGGACTCTCATACTTAAACCTTATAGCGTCCGACGGACAAAAGGGAAATGATCACCACACTAGTCAAAAGGGACGCTCCGTTGTAAAACCGGGAGTCCTAGGACAAGGAAACGGTGAACTTAAAGTTGGTCCGTCGGACTCTCCGACTCAAACATTGTTGTCCGACAGACAAACAAACAACTTATCACACAAGAATTGCTTGCTTATTGATTTACACCCATTACACTGTGCATAAATTGTAAATTGAGGAACTTTCGGGCTACTTTGTGAACTGGGGTTGACATGATAGTATGATCGTAAGAACGAAGATGTGTGTACTTTATTAAATATATCATATGAAACTAGTGCATTTTCTCCCCGGTTGTGACCTTTGACCCATGTCAGTGACCTTGGACCTAGAATTGTTTCTGTTCTCAGGTTCAGCTGTACTTTTGACCAAATGTGGTTGTCATAGTTGCATTTCTACGTAAATTGACCTCTGAGTTGACCTTTGACTTTTTAGATCACTTTGAAACTCTGACCAAAGAAGGTCAGATAGTCCTCCTTACCTTCATTGTAAAAAATATCGGCCCCGTATGTCAAAGCATACCGAAACCCAGAGCCGTACAGACGGACTCGCAGACAGACAGATCTCATTTTTAGTAGTATAATAGTACATTATTATAGTGGTTGGACAGGTATTTGGAAAAAAGTACCCCATTCCAAGAAACAACCGCGCTTTTGAGAGTATAAACATATGTTTACTTCCATATGATATAATTAAGTGTATGAAAAATGAAAAATGAAAAACTGACCAAAATCCAATTGGTTCACAATATATATAACATCAAAAAAACAACGTACCCTTTTACAGATGCTAAGTGAAAGGGCATATTCCTCCAGATCAGTGTTGAGAGCAGCTTTCCACTATTTTGTTTGTTTAAAAAGGTGGGGGAGACAGCCTCTGAGACAGTTTATCTTGCAATGATTTTAAATACAGGTGGACCCAAAAAAAATGTAACACTCGGAAACACAGGTATTTGTTAAATAATTAAAGTACGCATGGGTCTTGTTTGGTATGCTCTTAAAGTAACTAAATAAGCTTTATGTGCCGTTAATTTCATTTTCAATGCGATATGTAGAACAAAAGATATGCTCGTCAAAAAGGAGAGTACAAATTCGGATTGGTCCGATTTGCAGTGGTTACATTTGTAAGAGTGTTGTTGAACATGAATTGGTTATTGATTGTGTTAGTGATTGGTAAACTGGCCTATTGAATATATTGGCAATCATTGAACATCATGTTGTCAAAACAATATAGGTTTTGATCATTGTCTTTATGAGCAGCAATAATCGGATTTTTCAAATATTAATCAGTCAGTTCACTTTTATTAGCAGAGTTAGCACTATTAAATCGCTCAAAATTACCCAGAATGTAAACCAAACCAATCAAACCAATTACACCAAAGACACTTCTTTAGGAGTTCCAAGAAAATCTTTGATTCTATAGGCAGAATAAACAACAAAAAAAATGAAAGTAAACAAAAAAGGAAAAGGATAATTCTGAAATAAGCCTACATGGATAAATAAGCAGGCAGAATGGAAATAAAGACACCAGTGACAGCCCATACAGATCCCACTACAAGAATAGCAAGAACTAAAGCCAACATTTCTCTTTCTAGACGGAGCAGTTGTGGTAGATCCAATTAACGATGAACGTTTGGTAAAACACCCCGGGGGTGGCAGGACATCTCGGGGTCTTCAATAGAAAAACACTGCAAACTCTCTTGTGTTTTTCTTTTAAGATGGAAAGAAGATGTGCTATGAAGACAAGTGTATTCATGTGGCATCACCATTTCAAGTGTTCTAAGGCAGAAATAGGACCAGTTGATTTGCCCTCTCATAATTGTGAAGCATATCTTTGTTTTACGTATGGATTGGATGAAATAAATGGCATGTAAAGATTATTTTATTTAGCTTGAATGGATACCAAACAAGAAAAACCCCCCAGTGCCGTACTGTTCTTTTATCAAATGTCGCGTTCTGAGTAGTGTTAATCAAATTTTTTTTTTTTGTGGGACAGCCTTGTATATACTTCAAATGTGTAAGCTATTATGGAAATATTCCTTTATATTTTTTGAGGATTTTGACGGCCATTTGGAAACCAAGGACCAGCCCCTAAGAAATGACATTGGGATTTCAACCCAAGTGAAGATCCATTCATTTGATGTCAATAAGAACTTCGAAATGAAAGATTGAATCAAACTTAGAGGCAGCCTAACCTGACTTTCAAAATTAAACTAAATATAATGGCACCATAACAAAATATTTAAAGGGCCATGGGGATTTTAATTCGTGCCAAAGTCGGAAAACTGTTGGAAAAAAAAAACTGCGAAGTTTTTTACCTACAAAATCAAACAAAAAATTGAAAAAAAAAACACAGATCTGCAGCTACCAATAAGCAAATGTGCATAATTATTTGTATGCCACACAAGGTGTTGAATTAAATAAAAAAAAATGTTTACCAAGCTCAATCGAAGTTGAATTAATTGTGAGTGTTTGCACCCCACGTGTTTGAAAAATACTGGACAAGTAATTTTTAGTCATCCCCCTGGCAAGCTGGCAGTTCAGGCAATGTGACCTCAGTTGACCTTGACCTTGATCCATGACTTTCGACATCATCCACATATGAAGAAACCCCCATTGCATATTAACCCTAATCTGGTGTAAAAAATCGGACTTAAACTATTCGAAGGAGAGGTGAAAAAGAATAACCTAACGAAACTGGAACACACAAATACATACCTATCTATTACCCTTGCCATCATCCAACATATGGCATATGTCATGAACTGGGTACAAAAAATGTTACACAGTTGCAAATGACATAAAAAGGACACCAATATGTATTACCTCAACACAACTTTATAATTACATGTTAAACTGTATATAGTTATAAATTTTTGGAAAGCTTATAATACAAGGAGGTCAGATAGGGCCAAAAGAGAGACAATATACAGGGTGGGTAAAATTCCTATAGGGTGTAACATAAAGAAAAAATTACAGATTTTGTCATTGTCATAGACTTGTGTCAATTGTTTTCCAAAAATGGCAGGTCAAACCGGGGGATTTGAATAGACATGACAAAAGGCCCTCCAAAATAATAATAAAGGAAATGATAACTAAGGGCGTCTGTTTGAAAATAAAGGGTGGTCAAATTCACTTAAATTTTGTACCCAAAGGGTCATTTGGAAGATTAAATTCTTTTATTCAAGGACAATCTATATTCTTAAGAGAAATACATAGGATATGGGTTTATGTCCAAAGTTATGATCAAAAAGTAAGTAACAGGGCGATCCATGTATATTATACAGGGTGATCGTGTATTATAAGGGTCAATAGGCAATATGTGAAGTCGCCCTGTATTTACCATTTTGAGCAAAGATTGGACAACCTTAATGTAAACAACGTGTACACGGGGCCATTTCTGTACTTATACTAGTGCAATTGTATTCAAGAGCTACTAAAGTGTTTAACATTTAAAAAACTTCATACTGAAAATGCAAATACACGATCGGAAGATATTGAGCACATGCTGTCTTCAAGGTCTTGAACCCGAAGTACAAGGTATTGTTTATTGAAAACCATTCTTCTTCCTATAACCAAATTTAAATCATGCTTATGTATACTACATGTATAAAACCTGCTTGTTTGACTTGACATACTCATAAAATGTCTCCAAACTAATGTGGACTCCATTACAGGTCCCACCAAAGGCCACACTTGGGTTGTTGAAGATGGACGTTGTCATGAAATTAAGTTATTAATGCTTTCATTGCGCCTAATACTTTAATAGGGATACCAAAGGTGATAAAAGAGAGAATTATAAGATAATTAAAATAAAGTTATCAAGTTATACCTCGTTTTGAGATATATAGTAGCACAGAAACACGCCAAATATCCCTCAAAAGTGTTCAAAATTTGTACCTAATTAACATCTAATTTAATAATAATAATTATATTAATTGAACCTTAGGTTGTATCATGAGTTAGATCTTATCATTAGACAGTGTAGGTGCAATTTGAGCCCCACAAGTGTTTTACTTCTCTATCTTATTTAAATTTATAGGACGACGCGTTTTCACGCGTTTTGTGTGTAATGTTAGCTCCCCCAACACCCCCCCCCCGCCGCCACCACCCACCCCGCCGTTCCCCCGATACAAGGCTGAAGGTTTTCGACCGCCACTCTCATAATACTAATCTAATAGGGCTGAAAATGGTTTTAGTCTTAAGAGCAGGCTTCTAGCATAAATGACATCAATTCTTTGAACAGAGTCAATAGTTAAGAATTAAATGGATTTAAAACTGAATAAAAAAGTTGGAGGGAACAGATCCCCCATTTTAGTGTAACCCGTTCATGACATACGGCCATATGAAGAAATTCCTACTGCACTTTAAACCCAGGCCTGGTTTAAATCGGACTTAACTTTTCGAAAGACATTTAAAACATGCGGACTTCGGCGCAATCACAAAATCCCCCTGCGTTTCAGGCCATGGGGTAAACTGGTAATCATTAAAAAAAGAATGGAATATTTGCATGATAAATCTTTCATCCAGATCGTTTCATATTTTGTATGATGGCTATTTTAATTTCGAATTTTAGAAACCTCAAAATTGAGCTCCAAACCATGTTTTTTGAATCCAGTATTCTCAATTAATCAATAAGACTCCTTTGTCACTTGTCAAGAAAGCTTATTTGGATAGCCAGGTTAAAATGCAATGTAATTTCATATGACACTTAATGATCAAAGTAATATTATATAATTCCGAAAATCATAAAGAATTAAGAATCAAATATATACATCGCAAGGGCAAAAAACACATTGTCGATTATTACACGAAATTTGTCAACACACATTAAGGAAAGTAGCACCATGATGGGGATTCGAACCGTGTTTAATCAACCCCTAAATACACAATACACAGCTATTCCACACTATGCTTTCTTTGTAGACTGAAGTCTTAACCTGTGCCACACCGGACTGCTCGAATCGGCCTTCCATTTTTGATTCACAAATGCCTTTTTGTCTGTTAGTGTTTCTATGTTTTATTTTATAATTATTAAGGCATAGGACATCATGTCACAGTATTACAGAGTCCTAGGACCTGGGGACGCTCGATTTCGTGATAGCTGTAATGAATCTGAGTGTCCCCAAAATAGAGTGTCCTAGTCATATACTTTGTTTCAGATACAGTAGAACTTCATCATTTATATCTTCAGCTAGTCTGTCCTAGGACAGCTATATCAGATAATGGTGTCCATAGGACATCAGATTGCAGTGAGTAAGTGTCCTACAGACAGTAGGATACAAAGACCAGATGGTCCCACGGACAACTGGTTATAGAGATCGAGTGGTCCCGACGACAGTAGGTTTTTAGAGACTGGTTCCGTAGGACAGACGCAGGTTCACTCAGTTCTTTTACAACCGGGTTTAACCAAAATTAAACTAGTCCTAATTTGAATCCCAAATTGACTTGGCCACCTCACATTATTTCAAAAGAAGAAGCCAACGTTAAGATTTCGCATTCGACTTTGAAATCGGCGTTTGTTTCCTTCATTTAGAGAGTCGTTTGACAACGATATTGGCCCATATACGCAATGAGATATCTTCGGTGCAAAATTAAATGAACTTCATTTGCTATTTCAATTGGAAATTTATGGCAGTTTTTGGTAGGGGTATTCAAAATGAATCATAATTTTCTTACAAAAGTTGCAAAAAATAACTTTTGGTTTTTTTTTTTTTTGTGTGACGTGACAAAGATCGGGTTCATTTTTTATATTGGCAACAATAGGAAGAGAATTTTTGGTCACTGCCATACCAAAGAACAATATGCTGGTTGTTACAATGAATTTTTAAACAAACAATGCGAGTGTAATGCTGCAGTTTTATATTTGTTGTAAAACAAGTTCATTTGATAACAATGCCCCCAAGTGACATAATCGTAATAGCCCAAGTGGCATATAAGAAACATTCTCAACCACTTTTATCATAATGGTTTGAAAGGGTTAGTGACGTTACGCAGTACCTAGTACATGTGTGTGTGGTGTGCTTCTCTTGGGGTTAAGCATTCTATATGTAGTTTGTTCCTATTGAGAAATGTAAGCGAAAGAAAGGTTTAACTGCGGTTAGAAACTGAGTAATTCTCCTGCTGTGTGTTGCGTAGCGCTCATTGATCTCCAATTTAATCATTTCCAATTTTCTCAGTTTTCGCAGCACTATGACAATTAATGCTCAACGTTATCATTAATTATGCATGTTTCTAAATGGAACAACCCCAATTCGTAACCACAATGATGTGTGTAAATATTCTCAATATAGATATTCACACTTTAATTCTTATTTGAAATATCTGAAATTCCAATAAATATTATATTTTAATGTACAGTAATCATTTTAATACGCGATGCAAACGAAATCTTCTAAATTGGGTAAAACCGTCCCCGTAATCACTAGCACAAACATTTGAAAAAATCGGAAAAGATTCATTTAATAACTGTTATCTGTTATTTCTTAAAATTTCGACCAGCGAAACACAGTGTGGTTTGTTTATTTTTTGTTCTTTGTTTGTTAGATTTGTATTTCGTTCTTTTATTTATTTATTTATTTATTTTTAGTTGTTTCGTTGTTTGCATCTCTTTGCTAACCTATTCATTCTAAAAAACATTATGCCGGTTGTATCTCTGAGCTATTTTTAACTTATTGACAGAGGCTCTTAATATTGTTGTGTTGTATTTCATTATAGGGCATCTTGACATACTTTCCTTTACTTTGGAAGTGTGTTACTCCCATTGTACACTTTGCAAATTCTTGCTATAACGTAATACATTGAGTTACAGATCAGTCTTTTAACTACACTGATGGCGATCGTAAAGGTGGGTAATCGACAACAACGTCCCGCTCTTTACTCCACGAAGCAGAAAGTTAAATTTTTTCTCATTACCTCATTTCATTTTTGCTTCTACTCTCCATACGCTGGGGCGATTAACTCAAAATTTTAATCAGATGTTTTTGGGGATATACTTCCCGTATGCAGGAGATATCACATAATAATGGAAAATCGGACCGTGATCGGATCACCCACTTTAATTTCGCTCAATACCTAAGATCCTTACAATGAAGCGTCTTTTTTAAGTTAGTCTTGTTTATGGTGACATACATGTAACAAGATTTTGGCTTGGTAATTTCATTTAAAACATGCCTGGTGAAGTATGGTAGGCGTCCACTCATGCCAGCTTACGGTCCTAACTTTTGGCCGTAAGATGTTGCACTACAGATTAATAGTGACTTACAGAATGCATACAGGAAAAGGCTGTAACCGCTTTTGCCGTGCCATCTGTTACAAGTATAAGACCTAAATGTTTACCTGTCCGGAATGTCCCCATACCGAAAGATACTTCCCTCGATACCGTATTTCGAATCGATTATTTTCATCTTATATATTAAGAAGATAATTATACATTGTGTTTAATGTAGGCGGTTAACATCACCTGTTCCATGGGCCACTTCCCCTGAGTAGGGTAGGTCCGTCAAAGTTACATGCATGAAACTGACTCTGAAGTCCACTGTAAAGGCAAATGATTGCCTAGGGAGGTGAGAATGAAACGGACATCAACACTATATAATGGGTCGCCTACTTTGAGCTAGTGTAAATTTCATCGACCTTTACATGAATTATTACAAGCAATCTAAAACTACCCAAGCCTGCAACTGTAGCGTAGTGTAATATAAGAAACTATTAACTCTAACCGGCTTTTGCTAGATTACATCCCAAGTTGTTTCTTAATTGGTGTGGTGTGAGGTCTGAAGTTAAATGTACTTTCTTGAATATTATGACGTATACATAACGAAGATAACCTTACTTACAAATATTTCAAGTACTTTGTGCACTTGTCCCATTACAACTTGAAAACGGCATGGAAATTTTTATTTCGTTAAAATCGGACACACAATTTATTCCATACGTGACCTAACTTGAGTTGGCAATATCAACAGATGTTGTTTAGGTCATGGACGTCGTACAATGGTCCATAAACATTATATTGCCATAAGGAATGTTAATGATATTTCAATCTAAGACATACACCTTGGTGACCCTCTTAACTTAGTTGTGTACGACCTTGACAATTCTTCGTAATTATTCTCCAAGAGTCCTTCATCTGGGCATATTATGTATCAACTTTCCTTACAATGTGTTTTTTCCTTTGTCCTTCATAACAATGCCAGATTTGCATGGCGGAGTGATCGCTTTTTTTGATATTTGAAAAAAGCTTTGGTCGCAGTTTTGCGATTGGAAAAGGGTACAAAGATCTGCCCGAACAAATTAAATTAACAAAGAAATCATTAAATTATTTTGAAGGTATCGAATGTAGTGTTTATTAACACTGAGTTATTTTAATGGCTACAGTAAAAACCAGTTTTATAATACTCGTATGTTTCTTGTAAATAAATGTTGGACATAAAATGAATTATTCACCATCTAGACATTAAAACGTTGTTATTTGAACATAAGTTCCTTTTTATACTGTAGAAATCTCCTTCTCTATCACATCATTGCTGGAAAATAATGCACTTCATATATCGATCCACACTAACACAATTAATTTTTTTTTATTTGGTCTCAAACATGGGCTAAGCTTGTATTAAGAGATTAGAGCAAATCAGATTTGACATCCCGACCAACAATGTCATAAGTCCTTCAATCATAACAGACCATTGTATAACTAATAACATCATTTTCCAGTACGCCGATTCTGTACAGGAACTTTATACCATGGTCCACATATGTTTTGTATTGCCACAAAAGCCTAATCCTGCATGGCCGTGATTGAACCCCAATTATGTCACACCCGTCCATATATGCGGAGCACAGGGTTTGGCCCTGAACATTTATTGCATATCCGCCATTTTTGGATTTTTGACCAATTTTCTACATTTTTGGTTTTTGAAACCAAAGATGAATTTTGTCTTCAATTTTTAAATCTTAAATTAATCCTTATCCCATTCCTCATCATCAGTCGATGCGATCGCAAGGTTCCTCCAGTCACTTCTGTTTGGGCCAAGTTGGAGATGCCTTTTGGTTGCAACTGTTGTTTTTGTCCCCCAAAGTAGGCTGTCATCACCAACCAGTTTAGGAGAGTGGTACCAGGCCGAATATAACTTTCATCATAGCTAAACCTGCCGTAGGGATGTGACTTCCTGAAACGGGTGATACAAATTAAAAGTGGGTGGCAAATTTGCATACGACGCCATTTTCTAAATGAAGATCTTTAAAGCAAAAACACCTAAGAGACAATTTGGTGTAAAATTGTTTTTTCTGTGTCAAGGAGTTTAATAAACTATTCTCAAAACTCTGCAATGTTGCCGTGCCCAGATTTTCCAAGATTGCTGACATTTTGAAATCGACACAAACCTTACATTTCCTATTATATAGCCTATGAAAGATGGTTGTGGTGGTGTCAAATTAAGATTTTCTGGGTCAATTAGTTCAATAACTATTACCAAACCTGCCAGATACATATAAAGTATGGAAGTGTTATCGTCACTATTTTCCAAGATGGTCACATAGACAAGGCAAATCCTTTTATACCGCATGCATAGGAGCACCTAGGAATGACATTTTGGTGACAAAGTGTAGGTTTTTAGGTCAAGATTTCACCATTTCAACAGCAATATTCTCAAAACTGTCCAGATAAGTCGTGAGTCATGTTTTTTATGGACTACACAGTACACAACCCCAAAATGTGACACCTTGACTATTCTATATATGTTATTCACTCAAGACATATATCTGGAATTGCTTAGGAATTTTGATATTTAAGGAGGAGAAGGCTATATTGACTTTAATAGAAACGTTTTCATTATTATTTGTTTTGTTACAGATACGTCCAAAGAAGTAAAATGACCCCGAATTTCAAACAATTAAATGGTGCATATGGTCACGTACACACTACTATTGGTAGTCATGTTTTGGGTTTTCGGTTCATCAGGGGACTAAAGCGCAGTTTAGGAGGTTCTAAGGAGGATTCACTGAGGGATTCTGTCTGTGTGGTAAAAATATAAATATATCAGCTCTGGGGTTTAAATATTTTTTTTTTCACTTTGCCACATCAAGCCTGAGCTTGCAGTAAGTTAACACTCTTGAGTACTTGTATTTAAAAATGGGGCTATCTATCTTTGAAACAAGTGGACAAATGCAAATAACATCACTTTTATAGTCATCCTACAGTTTTGAGAATAGTTTTATTGAACTCCTTGACCCAAAAACACTCATTTTGACACCAAATCTCTTCTTAGGTTAATATAATAAGAAACTACGGTTTTCCGTTTGACGATGTTCGGCCATCTTGAAAAATACCATGTAATCTACATTTCCATGACTTCAGTCAATTCTTGCCATTGTATATTGAACCTCTTGACCGCAAACATACAATCCCGCCACTAATCACCAAGTATGCATACCTTTAAAATGGCGGCCATTTTGGAAATTTGGTTTATTTCAATTTCCATCACTTTTATTTTTGTCATCACTATTTCATGACTACACAACCCAATTATCAATTTTAGCTATGATGCAAATGTTATTTATTCGCGGCCCTGGTTGGTAGAAATACTGCCTTTTTCACCTGATGCTGCATCACTAGTATGAGAGATATGATGTTCTCTGTCGGCCCGGGCTTCTTTGCCATGTGTTGGTGTGTACAAGCATAAACCTCTAGGATTCACACCAGTAAATATCTTGAGAAACAGGTAAGTCCAGGCCCCCACTGCTAATGAGGTGGGTTTTTTTTTTTTGGTACCCTCGGCCTACTGTATAAACCCTTAAAACTGAGAAAATGGGCGAGATCCTGGGTTGCAAATCATGGTTTGCTATCAATATTAAGTATAACATCTTTTGGTAGGACTATCAAAAAAGGTTGTCATTGATTGTTATTTTGATCGGCCAACCAATTTTAAACCGTATTCTTACAGGAACACACCCTGACTGAAACTTGCTGTGACCAGTCCACGATCCACGGTGCATGCTAGTCTTGGCGGTCCACAGTCGCTCGAAAATTTTGGGGGATACTACCCTAATTTCATGATTGATTGGGTAGCAGATATATGATGAGCTTCAAGCAGAATGTTAGCTTTAAGGTCTGAGATGTTCCATGAGGAGAAAATGACGTTTTCATCCTCGTCCATTTTGTATAGGAACGAATGGGAACAGCGTTTAGTGGTGTGAAACCCTAGGCTCTCCTGCTGGCAAATCCTTAGAATATGACCACGAAAGTAAGCTGTCTCAGTCTTACTCGGTTATCAGAGGCTCCGTACCTGTACAGCAATAGATTGTGGCAATTTGGACCGATCAATCGCCTTGACGTTTCACATGATCTGTAGCAACAACATGTTGCGACCGAATTGACCTTACTCAATTGGTTTTCAGTCACCCAGTTTCGCAGCCATACAAAATCACTGTCACGCCATGGTGTGTTGAAGAGGCGTACTTTTTTCATTTCGTATTGGTAATACTTTGAACTTCTCCATATGCGCTCCAACTTCCAAATGCTGCCCCGGCAAGGGCCCTTTTCGCCAAAAATTATCTTCATATAAAACCGGTCAATGGCTTGTCTTTCCACCTAATTTTCTTCTGATGACATTTTTATAAGCACCTAAAACAATAGCTTCACGGCTGCCCATCTTGGATTTTCAGCCAAATTTTTGTCAATTGCTAGTTTTGTTGGCATTTTGAAACCTTGTACGAATTTTTTCTTCATATTTTCAGCCACGTAATTCTGTTACAATATCTTTCATCTACACAATTTAAATCTTGCTTCGATGTGTATTGAAAAGGAACCGCCACGCGGCACCTTTGTCAGCCATAAAAAAAACACTTTCACACACCCAGTGCATATGATCATTGCATGATATTTATCCAAGTAAAACCAGGAATCAAGAAACCGCCTGTACATGAAACCCTAGATAAAATTCATTTCCCTAAAATGTGTACATAACTGCTGTGGAGTTACTGTACTGGGAATATTGTTAATGCGGCGCGTTATCTCGTATGACTACCACGGAACGCTGGCACTGGAAAGAGAGTAAAGTAATACTGTGCCAATTCACCAGAAAATTTGCCAATCTTATTGAGTGTCATAATTTATTCAACTGCACTTCCACTTTCGCATATATTACTTTGTCTCAATACCCCGCTTTCCCTCAAATTTCCATTCTCTTTTATTTTAAAAAAATCAGTTCACTATCACGTTTACTCTTCATCTAATTTTGATTTGACAATTCACTTCAATTCGCAATCCTTATTGAACGCATAAAAGCTTTCGAAGCTTTTGAATATGCAAAATGCTGCTCGTATTCCTAAGACACAATTCGAAATGGGCTTTTAGAGATTGTTATCGCCCCCCAGTCGAAAGACACCCAAATTGCGCGCTGCGTTAATCCACTGTACTTTACACCAGTCAGGCAAGGGCGTGAGTTGCATTGATAGGAACACATACTTATGCATCATTCTACCCGTGACCACGTACCTTTCTTCTCTGCTTCGTTCCTATGGGTGTCTGCACTCTTCCTTTGGGTCCATTGCTATTTCTGTTGTTTTTATCCAAGAAGGATCATCTGTGAATTGAACATGGTAATTTTTTGTCACTTTGGCACAATGTGATTCCTACTGGTCTTTAGATATGGCAGGTGAGTTAAAGCATATTTTTATTGAATCATTCGTTAACCACAATCGACTTTAACGATCTAAAACAACCACTTGCGATATCAAACTGGATAAGGTATTAACGAATGAACACAAACAGTTCACAAATTGCTATCGAATGCTGCCTCTTGCTTGTTCACTTCTTTTTGGATGGCTGCGTTTTTTAGCTACATTTTATAATATAAATGATCATTATTCTAGTACAGTATAATGCAAGCCTGCAGTGCTATTGCGTTTTTGACAAACAAATTAAAAACCAACCAACAGTAATCTTTCAACTTGCCTGCTGTAAGTAATCACGTCCCTAT
>JAMKCH010035892.1:0-14253 GCA_023653785.1 Ophioderma brevispina
GAACAAAAGTAATTTTCAAGCACATCAGTTAAGTCACCTCATAAAACGACAATTTGTCCAGTGCTTTAACCGATTGATGAAAAAACACAATTGAAATGCGAGATGATAGTGGATAACCTATAATAGAGATTTCTCTGCTGAATATGAATGTGTGACATGTGTAACTATTTGTAACATCGTGGTAAGCATTGACTTGTTAGCAGTTCCAGTTAACATTGAACTGTTTAAGCAGAACTTACATCCACATTTGTGGTGATGTTCAGCATTGAGATTTTTTTTTGGTGTAAAACGTTAATGGAATGACAGGGTTCTTTAGGAAAATTTGGGAGGGTACGAGGTCACGTTTCATTGTATTTCTATGAGGCAAAGTTATACAGGAAGGAAAAGATCTGCAAGGTCCAAAAATTAAAGAAACCTATTGAAATTTAAAACTATTGCTTGCACAGAAAGATATTCTTAATTTTACAGATTCTAAAATCTAGGTTGATTACATGGGTGACCATTCGCCTTATCACAAAGTGGAAAAGGACATAAATCCCATCCGTTCTTGGATTTCCGATCTGGTTACTATAGACAATCAGCCAGAGACATCTGGTAGAGAACTAGGTACAAATATCGTGACACTGGTAGTGTATAGAGGGTCACCTGAAATGAACGGAAATGGAAGTCTGCCGGGTACCACCCGTTGGGTGGGGTCCTGGGAGACCACCAAGGGGGAAAAATGAGCAGTTATTCCTAAACAGTATTTACAAGTGTTATCTTGGGGAACATAGGACAGCCATTCGTCACTGCACAAATAGAAACACCGCAGAATACCGTACAACATCAATCAAAAATTGCGTCAAAAATAAGCCAAAGACATCGGCATAATCAAACTGTAATATCATCCAGATCAAATTTGCTCACATTACTTGCCATTTGCCAAAGTAGACGCTATACGCAATATAGTTATCAGGGTCGTTTATAGACAAAATCTATCGATTTGACTATTATCACCCGATGAATAAAATGATGCTGTCCAACTTGTGAAATTGCACACCGGTCTTGTATCTATTAACCAATAATTTCAAACAGGAGTATTAGTTGTCGAAATCTTACCACCTCTTACAACTTCTGACATTTGATGTGTACATGCATAAAGTGTAATGGAGTGTCGGGCCGGGGTTTTTGTTATATTCCAGGCGACTCTGCCAGACGCGGAGCAGTTATTCTGAGGAGACAAATCAAGATAGGGATGCAAACATTTTCCTATCACAGATCGGTCGCAGGGTAAAGGGGCCAAAAAACGCCTAATTTAATATGAACATTTTCGTTCCGGATTTCCCCACAACAAATTCAACGGAGGGGGCATTCTACACACTCCGACAACAAGCTATCTTATGCCTCGCGGGAAAAACTACATTCTCAGCTTTGCTGTGTATTTCCTCTATGTGAAAAATAACATTTCCTCTAATCAACAAAATTTTTGCTGGAACAATTTTCATCAATTTTCACGCCATTTCCAGGGCATGTTAAAATCCTTGATGTATTTCCGAAGAGGTCATTATGTAATTATTGAAAATATTAAAATATCTTTATAGGTTTAAAGCCCATGAGATATTCCAGTCGCAGCGGCGATGGTCGGCGCAATACGGACTTGATCCAAGATCAAGTGTTACGCATGCTCACAGGCAGAAATCGCTCGCTGCGACGGAAGTATATCATGGCTAAGGACATTGACTTTGCGGCTGCACCGGGCAACCAGTCTTTTAGCATTCATCTTATTTAAGAACACATTAATACCGTTCGGGGCACTTCTGAGGAATAGTTTGATTGCAATGAGTCATTTTAGCTTGAGGTAAAATACATAAACATAATGAAAGTAACTAATTTCTTAAAGTTGACGCAAAGTATTATGTAATGGCTTTTAACAAAATTAATTGATAGTACTTTAAATGATTGTGTATACAAAGTCATTCCATTAAAGGTGATGGATCCAATCGTTTTGGGACATCCTGGCCCTCTATCTTTGCACCGTTAAATTCAACACTCAATAAGAAGAGATTACAGGCCGTTGAAGATAAAAAGGTAATAATAATAAAGTAATAAGAATAATTGTATGTAATTGTGATTCCGTTTATATATATGACTGAAAGAATGTTGTATACGTCCGGTAATGTAATTTTTTATATTAGTTTAAAGATCAGGCCGATCGCTAATAGCCTGCTCCAAGAAGCTCAGATTTTACCGGAAGTGGTCGAATTTTTGGTATCAGAAGAAAAGCTACTATTTTTCTCATACCCATGCTAAAATCGTAGGGCTAAAAATGTTTGAGTGGGGAGTTATAAGAGCGAAAGTGTACTCCATTTGGTCGACCAATATAGTTTTACACAGTACTATATGGGGCCTCCACAAAATCACGTTTCTATCTGTCACATCAAAAACGGATTGAAAATATCGGTGCGAAAATTTCACAGATGGGGTTGTGGGTGAAGGCCATTTCTATCAGATGAAAATCTTAACACTTAAGTGACCAAGGGGGGGGGGGTTCCTAAGGGGACCCCCAAAATTTGTTTCGCGATGGCCGCTTTGCGCGTGCGATTTTTGCGCCGAACTTTTTGGTTAATTGTCTGACTTGTAAATGCGCTTTCTTTTCATACCAAAAATACTTAAAATCGGCCAAGCCGTTAATGAGAAATTAGTGGGGGTCAATGGAACCCCCCCTGGGCACTAACGGAGTCATTGAGAATATTTTAAAAATAAGAATAAAGAAACCGAGAACCAAAGCAAATTTTTTGTTGCTGATATAAGTTCACCACTACATGTAAGCAACAATTATTAGTAAAGCATTAAAAATAAAATTAACACCTTATGTGCTGAAAAACAACAATTCATCATGTACGTTGCCAAACGTTACTGTACACCTTATGGGAAAAGACGTGTATTTTGCAACACCCGTAAAAAATACAGGATTCCCTAAAACTGATGGGTTGTGTTAAATATAAGTAATTTGGGTCGTCTAGAATAGATCATCAACATAAAATAAGTTTTTAAAATGTTGGATGTAAGCACAAGGCTCATTTGAATTTTCCGTCTTCTTTGCCCAATTTTCGCGTGTTTTGAAAAACAAGGTTTTTACTCCCTAATTGCACCTAAATAACAAGCTCATTTTTATTGCTGATTTGGGGTTGTCCTTACGATCCTTCACATGTGGTATAAATTTCGTGCAAAAATTCCCTCGGGGAAAGTGCGTTTCCTTAGGGGGGGGGTCCCATGTAAACCCCCCCCCCCTTGGGCACCAACGGAGTGAAAACCCCTCGGTCCCTTAAGTGTTAATATATTCAAATCGGACCATCCCCTTAAGTGTTCTATGCTTTGTATATAAAAATTAAACAAAATCAATTAATTATTGGAGATAGTTTCTTGAGAAGGCTAACGACATAAAACCGCCGACATTTTTTAAAATCGTATGCATATGTGTTTTTTTGTTAAATTTTATGTAGATATTATCATTGTACATTTTCAAATAAAAATATATCCTTTTTAAAACACAATGACTTGAGTCGAAACTAGGCCGAAACATTTTAGCGCAGTGATCCTGTTACCCACAGGATGAATGTTGCGATATGTCACGAATGGAATTGCAAGAAATTGCAGAAGCCTTAGTTCAGGCTACTAGGCATCAGCCGAGAAGGTTTTGGTTAGACGAACGAGATACGAATATTGAAACACGGGAAAATTCAGAGAAAAATATAACATTTTGCAAATTATGAAAGTCTGCCGGGACCCGTTGTTGCGTGTAGCCCCAGGAGGGGGTAAAAAGTTAATATGGGGGTCAAATATTTGAACTGCTCTAAATCTAAATTAATCTAGCTCCAAATATTCCTTAGGAAGCGGAGTAAAAGTTAAATGGGGTCACCAGCGTGTGGTGCTTCCTTTCCAGATATTTGGGAAAATAGCTAAAGGTCATTTGTTTATTCAAGAAAGGTAACACGTTGCAATACCCAGATTGTTTGTAAAAATATTTTTCTTTTTTTAAAGTTTAATGATACGGAATCCAAATATGAAAATGCTTTTGAAATTTCGCATCTCCTTGTGTATAATGGAAGGGGTCAAAATTCACTGTAGGGACTCTATGGGGACGGGCACATTATACCCCTCCCTAAAGGGAACCAACCTATGCAAAATAAAAAAGGCTATTTTGACTCAGTATCATTAATATGTTTGGTAATATTTTTTACAAGAAATCTTGAGTATTACATATGTTGACCTTTCTTGAATAAACAAATTGACCTTTTAGCCTATTTTCCCAAATATCTTGGAAAGGGAAGCACCACACACATGTGAACCAATGAATGATTTAATCCTGGAACCTAAGGGAATATTTGAGTACATTATAGAGTAGAGCAGTTTCAATATTTGACCCCATAGTAAATTTACGCCTCTCCTGGGGCTACACGAACAACGGGTCTTCCGCAGACTTCTATTTTCAAGGTATATTTTTCTGGAATTTTCCCGTTATTCAGCATGGAATCTCGTGTGTCTAACAAAACTGATGGGCTGGACGTCTAGTACGGCGGTCCGAGAAGTGGGTAGTCTGGTCACAGACTGGCGAAAAATCATTATCCTAAATTAGTGACTGCGCGATGAGATTAACGTTATCAGTCGTCATGCGGACTGCAGGCAAATGAAACTAAATCTCAAATATCTCCGGAAAACGAAGGGTCTATGGAGAGTTTGACCAGAGGGTCCGTTTAACTATGTTTTGTTTTGGATATGTATCGTAATTGGGTTGAACTTAGACTAACCAGAAAAAGTAAACGTTCGGTCGGGTACTTCGGTGCTAGAAGACACGGAAAAGTGAACACGCAAATCGCTACGGGCGGCATCCCTTTTCCCCACATGCCTTTCGGTTATATTCCAGTTCTTGAGAATTTTCAAACGTTGACGCCAACTTTTTTTTTCAATTTAGAAACAGGAATTACGTTCTTACCGGACCGCCGTAAGTTCAGGCAAAACACTTCCCAATGTCAATTTATACAGGGAAGTGTCTCAAAAGGCTACATGTAGAAAGATATATCACTAAATACGTGCAAATCATATATTAACAGTTCATACATGTCGGGAATTAATGACATAACCTTTTTCTAGATTGCCTATGATTTCTGTCCCTCTATTTTTTGTTTTATATTTCTCTTTTCGGAGAGTGCGATAACTGGACCAAAGGATAATAAACTCACAGTATGCTTGAAGGTTTATATCATGAATGATATGCTCTCTCATTATGGCGCATGCGCATGAAAGTATTTTCAAACTTTTGCTTAGTCTGGAAATATCCTGGTATACATACACACATACATACATACATACATACATACATACATACATACATACATACATACATACATACATAACGCGCCTTTGCACAGTTCAAGGCGCAATACAAACTAATGCACAAAGGCATGAAAGTAAGTCTACAGAAGCAATGAAAAAGGTGACTGAACATGACCATTATGAGAACAGGTAAGTTTTTAACATCTGTTTAAAGACAGCGAGAGATGGTGCTTCTCTTACAAAAATTGGGAGAGTGTTCCAAAGCCGTGGCCCTGCCACAGAGAAGGCTTTGTCCCCAATGACTCTGTTGGTTTTTGGAACATGTAAACGAGTACAATCAGAAAAAGGACGGAGATTATGGTGATGAGTCTTCTAAATGTTATACAAATCAATATCATGTAAAAGATACTCTGGAGCAGACCCATTAATTCAATGTATGATTTATACCTCTAAAATGATAAACTATAAATTTACTCCGTTACGACATCTCAGGGACGTCAAGGTCAGAAATACCCTTTAAATACAAACAAATGAGCCTAGTGCACATGATTTGAATTTTATTATAACAACACAGATTATTAAATTTTTATTAAATTCATTGGTTCAAGAACGTGGAATGTCCAACACACAATTACACTGCCAATTATAATGAATGCACTCAATGTCCTTATGATTACTGATAGTTATGTCTACTCTGGCGAAGCTACTAATGTCCAGAATTAAGAAGCATTGCAGTTCGACGTGGATATGCCCTCACAGTGTGGACATAAATCCACGGGAACTATTTTCCTTCTTCGGAGCATTCCCGAATATAACTTTGTCCAGCACTCAAAACGACGAGGTTGTCCCTCGAGGAACCTATTCAGCAGTACAATAATCTAAGTGTTACCACAAAGTACGTCTTTCGCAAATGTCGACTTTTACGACCACAAACTTTAATCGTTTTTATTCCAAAACTGAAGCTCTGTTGGCTTCAAAGAAGACAGCAGACAAAAGAGCTTTTAAGCTCCTGTGGTATCTAAGATACTAGTACTGCACCAATTTACATTCTCTGGAAATACAAATAACTACTGGCCTTCGTTCTATAGCAAAAATCACAACTAATATTATTTCACAGTTAGATTTTATTCCCCAATATCTAAAAGGAACCTATGACAGCAGCAGCATCATGCATAAACATATCCTAACGCTGTCCAATGATCACACTCAAATGACATCATCTTATGATGCAATCTTTAATAAACGATGATTTTTCAGACATTCTGCATAATGTACACTAATGGCCTGTATTTTTCACCCTAAGCACAGCTTTATTTCTAAGAGTGTGCAGGCTCTTTTGCATAATTGTTCCGGGATGACTAAAGCTGAACTCGACTCGATCCTGCACTCCACGAACAGGACTGAACCGGAATGTCAAATCACCGAATGACTTCCTTATCGCAACTGTGGTTCAGTGGGGCGAACCACACTCGTTTCTATTTTCAAATGGATATTTTTCATCTTCTTCAGCCAAACTTTGAATCTTACGACAACAAATTCATTTGTACATCTATATTCTAAACATCGCCAGTAGTTTCTCGTCGGACGTGCCCCACTGGGACTAACACCGTATAGTATTAACAACACAATTTAATAACTAGCAAATTATATACACGTTTACCATTTATTTTATAAAAATAAATCAGGGCCTCCTTGGCAAATAGTGTTAGTAATTGAATCAAACTGCACTTAATATCTAAGGTTTAAATAAACGAAAGTGATAAATAAAAGTTACTCAACAATTATTAGTGGGAAAAGAACTCTAAAACCTGAAATAATTAGATTTTAGAATAGTTGTTCACTAAAGAATTCATGATATACTATGTAAAATTGAAGCTTGTTTAAAACAGTCTAGGGTACCACATGCAACGTCCATTCAAGAACACATTAATCTTAACGTATCAAGGGAAAATAGGAAGAAAAACCATCTATGAATGCTTCAGTGGTTCTGCTATGTGCTTTCTCACTTAAATCGAGACATAACAAGTCGCTATATAAATAACTAATGACATTTTGTGTAATGCTTTGTCCGGAACGCTTGACCATAAATTATCTTGCTGCAGTGAGAGTTTGCACTAAAGTACTATATCTTGGAACCTAATCCAGCGTTGCTTGTTAGAAAAGCAGTCGCTGTATTGAGCAATAATTTTCCTTTCAAAACGTATTCAAAATATCTTTGCGAAATTTACAAGGTAGCTTCATTTTAAATTATAATTTGAATTGCAGGGCATCAATTGAGAAAAAAATCTACCCATTAACTTAAAATAGTTAACTAAAATTAAAGATAGTCACCTAACCTGCGTAATTCTTAAGTTTGAGATGAATAGGATTTTCGTTTTGATGTTGTTAACCTTTAAGTGAAGTATGATAGTACCATAGGATAGTGCGTATTATGAAAATTCCGGATCCAGAATTTGATCATAAAGTTATGATATTCTATATGAAGGACATCGATTTCAGCTTAGCTATTTCACATGGTTATTAGTATGTGGAGGAGCAATATCTATATCCCTTACGTCCCTAAAACAAAATGACTAGCAACCTGACAATCACTGCAAAAAAGGGAGGCAGCGGTATTTGGTAGATGTAGGAACACTTTCCCCGTAAACACAAGGCAGGGATCAACTCTGTGATTTTTGAAAAGTGGCAAAAATGGCATTTAGGGATTTAAGGGATATGAAAAAAAATGATTTGTTAGAAAATTGAGGACGACGTTGTCGGGAAATCTGTGAGACAACCTTTAAATGCATACAAACTTACAAACTTGATTCCATCTTCATTCCTCAAGTATAGTATTTGACTTTGGTTCTTAAGACTGAGAGGCAGACCACTGCTATAATTTGTTGGTGGTCAAAGTACAAACCACCACAATCATCCTGTTCTATCTACGCCTGTATCAGTCTCAGACACGGCCTTTTCTTGCTGTTTAGGGATTTTTTCTCAGTGGTAATTTGCAATGATCACATTGGATGGGTGAGCCAAAAGGTTACTTTCAAAAGATAATTACGGGAATGAGTCAAAAGCTACCATAGGACTTTATTGTAAGGTGCTAACGGGCCTAGATATTAAATCAGGAAATTAATTGTATCCTAGGCACAAAGTTTATACTTCAGTAATTAACAGATAACCAAAGATTCATAACCCCCTATTATTGAGATCAATAACAACAACAATTACACAACCCCAAATAATAAAAACAAATATGCACTGTTAGAGAAAATAACGTTTTTAACGGTAGAATACCGGTGTGAAAGCAGATATAGTCAGGCGGGATCCACAGTCCGGGCTCCATAGACGACAACGGAATAAAGCGTGAAACTAATGTTGCGTGAAGAGTCAACTGAATCGAGTGCTCTATTCTTTACCGTTGGAGCCGGACTATGAGTACACCGGACTGTAATTACTTCTACACCGGAATCCCAGCTGCCAGTATTCTACCGTTAAAATACGGTGCATCGTAGAAAGTAAATTTACTGTATTTAAGAGATTCTTGAGCATTTGAATGACTTTAACACAAAATATGTGTTTTCTTCATACAAAAATCAATAAAACATCAAAACCTCTCTTCAATCATAACGGCAAATTCATCTTTAGGGTTGTTGTTATTTAACGGTAGAATACCGGCAGCAGGATTCCGGTATTTTACCGTTACACAACAGAATTTTTTACAGTGTGTGTATGTACCTTAATACTGAGAAACTTGGAAAACGTAATAAACTTAACATAGAGTGTATTGAAGGATATTCCTTTTAATGGACTTTACAGTTATCTTAATACATTAATTGGTATTGGTAGTAAGGCACGAATCATTTCATTGTCATTTCTCTTCATGATGGTACTCTTGTGAGCTGCTGTATAGTCTGGGCTGCTGTATGGTCCGGGCTCCATAGACGACAGCGGAATAAAGCGCGAAACTAATGTTGCATGAAGAGTCAACTGAATCAAGTGTAGGTGGACTATGAGCTCGGCGTACTATAAAACGTCGACACCGGTTATTCGAATTTGGGCCCTATAGCTGGTTGCACCATTGCTGTGGAAGGTTCTAAATAACGCTGTGAAGAACAGAATTGGTAAATTTTTTACATCTCGTCCCTCTTTAGATAATTTAGAAAAATTTATTATGTAGCGTCAAAGAGTATCACATTACCAATGCTCTTATCAAAGTCCGAAGAGTGCAGAAGAATCGATAGACATTGGTAGATCTTCGTATATTTTAACATCAGAGAAAATTGATTTAGGGCCTAGTAATGGTTTAGAAAACTATTACTAAAATCATTAATGTAGAATTTCCCAAGAAGAAAATTCATTGAACCCCACATTTTTTTTTTGAGTTATCGCAGATGCGATTCAGTAGAACGAGCATATCGCAGTCTCAAGGATATCATTAAAATGACTACCGATAATTATGCGTCATTACGTGTATTGGCATGGAGTAGGTAAACAAACTGATTCGATTATGTCAGGAATCGCAATTGGAATTATTTGCTACTGTAATGACGCCTGGATCTAACAAATCCTTTGCTTTTTTCGTAACACGGAGAGTGAATATTTGCATTGGGTTAAACGTTGCTAATCTAATGTGTTTGATGGAATTTTAGATCTCCTGAATCCACGTAATTACAAAAGCCATTTTGATCAACTTCACTGTTTAAAAACATCAAAACGATGTCATTCCATCATTTATAATATCGCGTGGGAGAGCGTAGCCTATCTGTTAGGGTGCTTGCCTCTGCGCAAATTTTACCAACAAATTGGTATTCTGGTAAGAAGTATTGCATTCCGGCGTACTCATAGTCCGGCTCAACGGTAAAGAATATGACACACGATTCATCAGTTGACTCTTTACGCAACATTAGTTCACGCTTTATTCCGTTGTCGTCTATGGAGCCCCGGACTGTGGGCCCCGCCGGACTATATTTCTTTTCACACCGGTATTCTATCGTTAAAACGTTATTTTCTCTAAACAGTGCATATTGTTTTTATTGGGGGTGGGTACTTGTTGTTATTGATCTCAATAATAGGAGGTTATAAATCATTTTGGTTATCTGTTAATTACTGAAGTATAAACTTTGTGCCTAGGATACAATTTTTCCTGATTTAATATCTAGGCCCGATAGCACCTTCCATAAATTCCTATGGTAAGCTTTTGACTCATTCACGTAATTATCTTTTGAAAGTACACCGATCCAATGTAATCAATGCAAATTACCACGAGAAGAAATTCCTAAACATCAGTACAAGGCCTGTCTGAGACTGTATACAGGCGTAATAGAACAGATGATTGTGGTGGTTTGTTACTTTTACCACCAACAAATTGTAGCAATGGTCTGCCTCTCAGTCTTTAAAAGAACCAAGTCAAATACTCTACCTTGAGGAATGAAGATGGAATCAGTTTGTTGCATTTAAGGCTGACTCACCAAATTTTCCTATGATGGCGTCCTCAATGTTCCTATAATCAATTTTTTTGCATATAGATATTGCTCCTCATTACTAATAACCGTGTGAATATCTAAGCTAAATCGATGTCCTTCATATAGATATCATAACTTTATGCTCAAATTCGATCCGGAATTTTTTATAATACACATATCCTTGGTACTAGTTACTTCACATAAGGTTAAACATCAAAACAAAATCCTATTCATCTCAAACTTGAGAATTACGCAGTAGTTGCTATCTTTAATTTAGTTAAACTATTTTAAAGTTAATGCTTAGAATTTTTTCTCAATTGATTCCTGCTCTTAATTCAAATATTATTTAAAATGAAGCTACTTGTAAATGTCGCAAGATAGTTTGAAACCTTTTGAAGGAAAATCATTGCAAAATACTTGTCTGCTTTTCTAACAGCAATAGTAGAGGATCTAGCTAAGATATGTATGCAGCTTAATTTAGAGAGGACAACTCAACTGTTTTTAGACGAATATGAACCCAAGACAACGTCTTATGTGCAAAATTGATATCCGGGCGACAGGCCTGATTTTAGCCAAATTCAAAATTGCTGCCAAAATCAATTAAATATCCTACAAGAGTCTTAAGGTCGCTTAAACACAAAACTTGTGTTTTTGTCAATACAATGGTATATTAAGATAACAGCAACACACAGATAATTTTAAAATTGTATTGTAAATATTGTTAACATGTTGCCAATCCAAGATGGCACTGCCAAAATGGCCATCAAACCATTTAAAATCTACAAAATTGGCAATATATTGACTCTTATTTGCCTAAATCAAATCCAGCATGTCCAGCGTATCAATCAATTAAATTATAATATCTCAATGACCACATAAAATTAATATCCTACAGCTAATATGTGTATAATACTTAAAATTCAAAATGGCGCTCGATAATGCTACCGAAAGTGAAAACACAATAGAAATTGCCATTATTAGTTCCGCTATCATCTAGAAATTGCCGTACAACTAACTAATAATGCATATATCATTCATAACTTTGGGGGTTTCCTCATGTACGTACGTACAGTGTCTTAATTTTTAGCCAGGCCCTCTTCTCTCTTTTTTCCTTAGGATGGGCGCCCTCATTTTTCCCAAAAATCGTGTTTTTGCATGTACATAATGCTTGTCCAATACAATCACGTGTGAATTGTAAGCTTAAATGATTCCTTTATAGAAATTACAACTTTGTATAACATTCCGGATCCGGATTTTTGTTATACACATATCCTATATGGACGTACTACTACCCATAATGTTTACTGGATAAACGAAAACCGATTCATCTCAAAATTTCGAATTGTGCCTTTATAGGTTCTATCTTTAGTTCTAGTTGACTTTTTTCATTATTACACATCATAAAAAATATTTCGAAATCTCTGAGTCAGACTTTAATATGATCCAAGGAACAAACTAGAATGTGAACCTCAACCAATCTATCCGGGCAAAGAACTGATTGTTTTGCCAAATTCGTAATTCACTTTAAATTCAGTTTAACATAACTTAGTCAGGATGTATTAGATAGTGTTAATAACCGATCCAGGTATATCAGCATTGCTCATACATATACCGAGTTCAGGTATATCACGGCAAGGTTCATTCATTCAGGATTTTTACAACAATCACCTATCTTTACATTAGTTTGTAGTACTTATCACACTTGATCTTAGCCATCCTGCATCAAGGACACACATTCTTGCGATAATATTTGCCACGTGTCCAGGGATCTGCAGGCCTCGGGTTTTGAATCACAATCTCAGGGACTATCAAATTGCCCCTGCTTTCAAACCATAAGACTATAGAAATTAATAATTAATGGATGCATCTCTTAATGGCCTTGGACCCCACAGTTGGCTGTTGGTAGTATGTTTTCTTATATACGTTGAGAATCAAGCTGTCTCCTCAAAAGTTCACCTTGTGGCCCATTGCCATTAAATGCAGCAAAACTCAGGTCCATCAACATCTTCATGTCGGTTGATGGTTTGGGCCTTGACCCCGAATGTTTCCCGCCATATATTGTACTTTCTGTACCTTGACACGATGTCAAATTCTTGATCCAATAGAAGAATTTTCTTGTTTGTAGGTATCGTTTAGGGCTGCAAGTTTGTAGTCGCTATAAGCTTGTCTCCCCGCGCCATGCAATACGGTACACTGCTAAATGAAAAAAAATCAATATTATCCCAACACGGTATCTTGCATGCCGCTAGGAATTGACTTACAAGTACTTCCCCCGCACTCCATTGTGCGTGGGTATCGATGCCACTACCATATAGTCACTAAACTTGCAGCCCTGACTGCTGTCCACAAACTAAAAAAAAAATCTTCTCTGATCAGAATTTTGACAGTCTCACGCACAGGATACACGCTTTTTTGAAAAATTCCAAAGGTGCTTTCAAACGTATCCAGAGACCTGAAGACATTTGTCTACCTGCGTTTTGCTGCATTTAAAAGGAATGGACCTCAAGGTGAACTTTGAGAGATGATACCTCAATAAATGTTAGGAAACTGCTGCGGGCTACTACCAACAGTAACTGTGAGTCAAAGCCCCATTTAGAGACGCATTCGTAATTATGAATTCCCGAGTTGCTAGTCTTGATATATGATCTCAAAACACAAAGGCCTGCCAGATCCCTACACGTATGTGGCAATGTGCTCGCAAGAATTGTGTCCTTGCAGATTGCTATATGGTCAAGTGTTGCAAGTAGTGCAATCAAGGGCAGGTGATTGTTGAAAAACCCTGAATGAACACTTTCTGTATATACTTGGCCTCAGTTACGTTATGAACACTCCTGATATACCTGGACTCAGTACGTTATGAACACTGCGGGATCCTGGATCGGTATCATTATGAACACTGCCTGATATACCTGACTCAGTTATGTCAGGACCGATTTTTGACAAAAATCGGGCTTTTAACCCATGATAGAATTTGTGGCACACTTCCTATGTTGTTCCTTGAGATCAGATACCCTGAAACATTGAGATATTTATTGCTTGAGCCCTAGAGGAATTAGAAGAGAGCTTGGCTAAGCACATAAATTATAACCCACGGTTATAAATTAGATATTTACGTTTTAATACGATAGTGGTGTAATGCCAATTTCTATGTTTTTCACCTTTCATTATCCTTCGACGGCCAATCTTGAAATTGAAGCATTATTAATCAATAGGAAATGTCCGATATAAGTTTAAGTTGCATTGATCTTGTTACTTGGTTTGACACAATAGATTTGATATACAGACTGTCCCAAAACAACTATACAACAAACTAAAAATTAATAAAAAATATAAGCTGTACAGTTGTCAGATATTTGACTTTATTGTTAGACAAGATCCAAAGCTATGCTCGCTTTTATTCCATCCAATTTGAGGGGACCTAAGCGGAGATATTGTCAGTTGACCACAAAGGATAAAATAACCACTTGGGCCAGTCTCACTTGAAGGTTCA
>JAMKCH010035893.1:0-14233 GCA_023653785.1 Ophioderma brevispina
AAGAACACAATTAAAGTCTACATGTCGTTGTCTTACACTCGGAATGTCAATAAAGAAGAAACAACTTGGTGTTAATTACCTCAACACCCCCAATTAATACTACTAGTATAGAGTGAAAATTTGTTAAGTAGGTCGGACGGACTTTACGGCATATCAAATACGTACTACGCATTGCTTTGCGTATCGAACTTGGATTGAGAGATATTTTGTCAAGATTCGCTTCAGCGGATCTCATCTCGTAGTGGTAGACGGCTCTAGGGCACTACCGCTAAGACATTTTCCTTCTCTTTCCCCTACGGTTCGCATGTTTTAATGGTTTATTGTAATTAAGAGAAAGAATCTTTGATTGTACTGTTCCACCTTACGAAAATGATATACTTACGGGTTTGTCAGGAGATACAACTTTTTTTTCTTTTATAGAGTTACAGGGTTGCGATAGGGGTACCATTGCTCGCCTAGTTCAAGGAAAAAAGAGTAGCATTCTACCTAACAGGAAACCGATTCCCACACGAGGCAGGACTTCACTCTCAGTCTATTTAGGACTAAAAAAGTTTACTCCTTAGGAAGATTGTAGTTTGGGACCAATAGAATTTAAAATTGATTGCATTGCATTACCATTAAATCCTATAAATTGGAACTCCAAAATGTATATGATAGAATATAAGCAACAAAGAGTTTAATTTTAAATCGATTTGATTGGTCCTAACTACAATTCTTAAGGATTGATTTTTAATCCCTGAAATTTGGAGAGGAATGTTCAACGCTCCTAATCTAATGGCTTTTTTGTGAACTCACTTCATAGAAACATTAATTTTGAAAGCACTTCTTTAAAGTTTAGTATTTTCAGAAAGTAATATGATTTGAGAATGGTAATATTGAACGAAAGAATTCTTGAAGACAGGAAGTAAACATACAGAGTAGCGCATTAAAGCCGAAGGATTGTTGAAAAATAAAGAGACATCTTGTTTAAATTCAAGCTTACATTGAATCCAATTGCAATTTCAATTGATTTGTGTTGGTATGGTACAAAAAAATGAATTCATTAATTCGTCATGGAACGCAGAGGGTCTTACGTGCAATAGCTGCCATTGTCAGAAATTCCATGAAGCATACTAATATGCCAAATCTTAATGCAAATGGTCAGTGGCTCTTGAAATGGTTTTTCGGGCGGACACAGTCGGTCCGAAGAACATTTCAAGGCCACTGACTCAAGGAAAGATTACATTTTGACTAAAAAGTCATCCTCATACTGGCAGCAGCACACACAATATCACATGAAAGCTAGTGAGACTTACGACATTCTGGATTCACACGAACAAAATGGTAGTCTATGCTGATCTGTATCAAGAATTAACAGGTAATAATATCATTACCTGCCCAACTCATGTGTGGATAATTCATTTTTTCCTTCTTCAGCATCAAATTCGGATAATTTCCAAAAAATAACCAACTTATATGAAGAAGTCTTTCAAAAATAGTTTTAATGAGGGGATCAACAAAGAAAGGTATATGAGGGAGCACTCTTATATTATCGTTGTTTCCAAAACACAGCTGGTTCTCAAATTATGATCCAGCCAAAGATAATCAATGTCTGGCTGCTTCATGAATTCCGCAAGGTGCATTGTTGCTCAACAGGGGCCAAACCAAGAGTGTTCCATTGTCTGGTGCTGTTCCACAACAACAGGTAGTGTCCTGTTCTTCTTCTAGGTAGCTCCACTTCTGCAAGGCAACCTTAGATCAGCCAGTTCTGATATTTGATTATATAAATTCAAACCCATCGTGTCACCAGGATAAAAAGTTTTGGACAGCGTCGGTTAGTTGGGAGAGGAGACAAGAATAGTGGACCGATTCACCTGTTTCCTGAATGAACTAAGATAATTGGCCTTTCAAGTTTACATGGGAGAGTGCAAAGACTTTTGTGGCCGTTGGATCCAAACACAGCGAACACGGGGTGGAGCTCAAAAAGTCTGTAATATTCAACTCACCTGTTACATTGAATACCATTGAAAGCAAATGCGAGTCAAGCTAGAATGTTTTGTTGAGAGGTTTAAATTAAACTACTTGACTTGAATGATATCATAAGCACAGAATTGATTTTTCTCTTGCTATAGGACTTATGATTCAGCGTGGAATTTTAATTTCCATCCACTGCACATCCCTCATTCAGTGTCACTACCTCGGAAAAAGTACTAGAGGTGACACGATGGGTTATAGGGAGCATTGAAATCGTGACTCAATGTAAGAATGGGCTTTGATATCAGTGCTATACTCTTAATAGCCTGATAAAGGTTGAACTGAACATCACCCTAGTGCCCCCTTAAAGGAAAAATTATTCCTCCTATCTGGTGTAGAGCGCGCGCGCGGCACGTACAATTTGCGTGTTTTTTTTGTAGTGAACCTTGCTTCATTTTTCAAATATTGTGAGTTTCTGAAATGCGGGAACTAAAGAAAATAACAAAAAGGCCACTGTGCACACAATTATCAACAAAAAGTTCTTGAGTTTTTTGATGCCCAGAGGGCCATAGTGTATCGGACGATGATGTTCAGTCAGTTTTAGGTGGGTGTATATATCAAGGCATTTTTATCCTTAAACAAAATGTCTGTTAAAATGATGCTCTAAATATATAGTTGTACATCCTTTATAATAGAACATACCACAAACAGATTAGACCAACCAATTTTTTACAACTTTTTCTCTTCTCTTTCGACAATGTTCATTGTCTGTGGTGCTATTCAACAACCACAGGTAGTGTTTTGATATCCTTCCAGGGTGTCCAACTTCTGCAAGGAATCCTTAGATCGGCCGATCCCGGTTCTCAATCTGTTGAGACCTCGCCATTCAGCCCATGAGGAGTCAGCTCAGAGGTGGAAGATGTTACCGGTCCAATACCAATAGATATTCCTTGAATTACTGGTTGCTAGCAGTTTTTCTTCACAAAATCGACTCTCGTAACTCCGTAGAGGACTGTTCATGGGGTTGAACTTTCATGGATTTTTAAAATGAGTTTAAAAGCCAGGTATGTCAGCAGGTCCTGTCCGGACATTGGTGCTTCACATTGGATACTGGCAGCTACACTCTTGCATATTGGCTACACTCGACGGTGTCTGGTGGAGCAATTCATGCTTGGATGTATAAGTTATCCGTCGGGGAGTATGGGCGAAGTCCTCGGCGATAAGCCGGTAGGATGCATTTAAGTTGGATTAAGCTTCTTGGAATGGGTTGAAACAGGGCAAGAGCTTTGCAAATGAGTAGCCCAGGGCGAGTGCCCGTCGATCTCAGGGTGTGTGGAGCGACACCCCCATCATTGTTGTACCAGTGAGTTTGTTCAAGACGTTATCCCGTGAAAATACTTCTTCGTTTAAAAAATGAACATCTATTTTTAAACACCTTTAAAGGGATTTAACACCCATTTCAATTTACTTTACACAGTTCGCAACTTCTTGCTCCATAGGCAAAACACACAATTTGTTCTCATCAATTTTCGATCAACTCAAAAGACCCAATCCAAGGTTCTGTGAAGAGACAATGAAATTAAAAACTTGCCAATGTCTTAGGAGCGAAAAGCTACTAGAGATAGGTCCACACTGGACAGAAATGTGTTTCTTTTAGACTCCAAAGGTCTATATAAGAACCAAGACAATATTTGAGCTGATTGAAAGAATGCGGGTGACAATCGTCTGTTGGGTACTTCATCACCAATGTTAAAATTTATATCGACCTGTCTTTTGACATAAACTGGTTACTTGTGTGCATGGACATGATGGATGAAAGGTTTTAATGCATTTTTTGTAAATATTTAAAAAATACCAACCTTAAATAGTCTGTTAAATAGATTGAGTTTAATTTCGTATTTTGGTCAGTTATTCAAAAACTGCAAGCATTCAATAATTCAATCATTTACAATTTCGCATTGGCTTTCTTGACCGAATTAGCCACATAACTCTTCTAACGAGGGAAATATTATTATTCACATGTTAAATGTTTGGTGCGAGACAAGCCGAACATGATGACAAAATTCCTAGAAGGATTCCATCTGCAGATAAATTCACATTATGCAAGACGCCATGTAGGTGTGACAAATCGGTGGGCGTACGATCAATTTTAATTGGTCGAAATTTTTTTGATTTCCGGAATGAATTAGAGGGATCAGTATTGGCATGATAAGAACGACTCCATCGGACTGCAGAAGGGTCTTCTACTAGCAACATGCCCGTCCGCCTCAAGTCGAAATCTGAATTCGTAAGTAAATGAGAATCCTATTATCGAAGTTTGGGGAAGAAGGTTTGAAGATGTATTACTATCGTTTGAAGGGTGCTGAATCGGATTTTTTTGGTCCATCCGCTGGGAATGTGGGGAACTTTGTAAAAAAGGGGTTAAATTAAAGCAAGTCAAATAATGTTTAAATGACGCAATTAGAGTAGGAGCACGGACCCAGGTCAGACATCATCGTTTACCACTCACTACAGAAAAGATTTGAGATCTTTGGTAGTAATTATGGACCCTCTATATCAATGCTCGGTACCCTCACATTGTGGTGTCACTTTTTTCAATAGGCGGTTCTTCATCTAGCTTAATGTGTCAAAATAAGGAATAGTTTGTAGCATCTGCAATGCATAGTTATCATGTTATGCGACTAATAGGTCATAGGGCAACATATAAATCAATAGATTGACCATCTTTGACCCTTATCTGGGTAAGTATAACATTTGACATAATAAAAACTATACTTTTTGGGAGGCCTCTATCCTCGGCAAGATTTGAAGTATTTAAAATATAATCATATAAACTTTTTAACTGTTGACCCCTGTACAAATTGAGAATTTACCTTTGTTACCAGTTAGCCAATTTGTATCCTTAACTATTTAAAATAGGATTCTCATTTATAACCCTACTAATGATGTATAGTTAGCCCCTTCCAGGTGCTCTGGGTAACCATACGATATCAAAACTTGCGACTGTCAGCAATTATATCAGACTTTTTCAGTATCACCTATTTTTCACACCCCAAGGATGTTCACGTTCTGGTAAGCAGCGTATATGCAATGAGAAAGTTTCTTTGTCAACGGCAATGCAAAAGTTAAGTTATCTGACCTAAAATAGGCAAAATTCGAATTTAATTGACTTCTTTTTCAAAGGTGCGTAAAAATTGTGCTGTATATACATGTAAAAGTATATTTTAACAGTTCCTAAGTAATTTCCATGCGATAGCTCTGGGATATGTCGGTTATTACAGGGTTTATAATTGGAGGCCGCGTCATGAGCCGTGGGTTTTTTTTTTTTCAGATAAAGGTAAAAATATTTAAACGATGAAGGAGTGAGTGACATTTTAATTTGTTCTTTTGCATGTCTAATTAAAATCGGATCATTTGAAATGTTTAACCATGATGACCTGTGAAAGATTTGTTTCTAGAAGTGGTGCATAGATAAGGCGAGCAATACATTTTCTTAGTAATTGTTAAGACACTAGAGATATAGGAGTCGATAGTTAGCTCAATTGAAACACTTCATGCCCCTGTACCATCCTTAACCCATTATCCCTGAATTAGCGCAAGGGGGGTCCCTGGAAATTTGATATATACGTTACTTCTAATACTATTCGTTACCTAAAAAAACGGATTGGTGCCATTTTCCGGTTTGGAGTTTTAGGCCTCTGAAATAAAAAGTAATATTTTCACTTGTTACAAGCGTGAAATAATTAAAGGTCCAACATTTCCCGCCTTCCAGCTGTAGTTAGGCAAGGGCGTGTATCCAGGTGTGATGAAAGGGGGCGTATGCGACGATGTTTTGGTAGAATTTAGTTAGACAACATCCGCTAAATCATCTGAACTTTTTGAATGTGACACAATGTATTCATAGTGTCGCAAAAATAGAGTTGTACGTATAGTAAATGTAGGTCCGCCAACAGTATTTATTGCTGTAGAGTAGTATGATTTACAGAAATAATAAATATCAGACAAATAATATATAAATAAGTTCCCCATAAATTACCTTGCAGTGAACTGTCTTTATAGATTTGAACAAAAATAGTTAACACAGAGACATAGACAGAACAGACTGGACATAAAGACAGACAAGATCAGACAAGGACAGACAAGGATAAGAGAGAGAGAGAGACGGGGAGAGAAATACAGAAAGACAGGACGTACACTGAGAAAAGGTGTACCCACAGCTGGGTAAAATTTTACATACTTCCTGCTGTTCGCAGAACAGCTACATCATTCTTATGTAAAAAGGTTACAAAACATGTGTTTTGTAAGAATTAATTGTTATGTAGAAATATACTTACTAATATGTAAGAAAAATTACATATTAACTAGTTATGTAAAAATAATTACCAACACATTATGTAAACTTTTACAAATTACAACATACAACCGGTGTGGCAGGAGGATAGTCCTTCGGGCTCACAGTGAACAATAGGGCAATCGATGTAGTTGACTCTTCACGCAACATTAGTTTCAGTTCACGCTTTATTCCGTGTCGTCTATGGAGCCCGGACTGATGATACCTGCCGGACTGATACTTTCACACCGGTTGTAAAAGGAGATATGGTCAACCGGCGCCGACAAGTACGGGATCATAGACGACAACCGGAGGAATTGTGAAACTAAGGTGCGTGACTGAAGAGCGTCAACTGAATCGAAGTGCCCTATTCTTACCGTTTGTAGGTGGACTAGGAGTCCGGCCGGACCATCTGGACTGACACACGGGACGCTATGTTGGCCTTGATTTGATGCGTTACCGAATTGTTACTGGTGTTGCTTGGACCGGAATTCCAGGTGAAATTGGGGTAATGTTTGACGCTCAAAAATTTCAAAACAAACCATTGCGGGTAAAAGGAGATATGGTCTGCCAGGAGCCATAGTCCGGGCTCCATAGACGACAACGGAATATAAAGCGTGAACTAATGTTGACTGAGGAGTCAACGGAATAGAGTTGCATATTCTTCACCGTTGCAGGTGGAGATGAGTCCGCGACTGTATGCCCTAATCTTCACAGTTGTAGATAGGACTATGAGTTGGCGGGACCATAAAAACTTGTAAACCGTTGTGAGCTCAAAAAAGGGACCATGAGTGTTGCATGATGATTGCTTGATGTGCTATCAAACGAAGAAAAGTCAACGATGTAGATGTTAAAAAAATCCTCCCACTATTATGCCTTAGAGGTTGGTAAGGAAATTTTTCATTGGAAGCAGAACTGTACAATTTTTTTGTTTCATTTTAATAATTATAAGATCCAATTTTAGGCAGACAGACGCGTATTATGGATCTCAAATGGTTAATTTTCCATCAGCATGGTGCCTTTAGGTATGTTTGACACTCAACAAATTTCCAAACAAACGATTGCCGGTTTGTAAAAGGAGATATGGTCTGCCAGGAGCCATGTCCGGGCTCAATTAGACGACAAACTGAATAAAGAGTGAAAACAATGTTGCGTGAGGAGTCAAATGAATCAAGTGCATGTTCTTCCCCGTTGCAGGTGGATTATGAGTCCGCGGACTGTGCCCTAATCTCACAGTCTAGATGGATATGCGTTCCGGCGGACCATAAAAAATTGGAACACTTGTGTGTGTTACTTAAAAAGGGACCATGCAAAAATGTTGCATATAATTGGCTGATGTGCTATCAACAGAAGAAAGCAACGATGCTAGCGTAATTGTTAAAAAAAACACTCCCCACTATTATGCCTTTAGAGGTTGGTAAGGAATGTTACCATTGGAATAACTGTACATTTCTTTGTTCAATTTTGATAAGTAGGAATATTCAATCTAGGCAGACGAGACGATTATTAGACTTTCACATGTATAATTTTTCCATTAAGCATGCCTGGACGAGTTGAAGAGGGGATGTCCACAATCGGACATACGAAATTTTCCTGTGTATAAAATCTTCGCATGACGGTTGAGGAAAAACGGGACGGCACCCACGCTACTAAGGTATACAGAACAAAAAAAAACAGAAAAAAAAACAGGTCAGGTTATATTACCAGCTTAAACAATTGTTAAAAAACAAAGTTATAAACAAGGGTTTAAGCTTGGTACTTAAAGTAACCGAGTGTTTAGGCCAGAAATATTGTTTTGCAGGCCTACTACATATATATCGGGGTGCACAGGAATATACATGTAGATTTGCTATTTGTTAATATACAGTATAAAGAAGACAGAATAAACGGTATAATAGTGGACAGCAGACATACTGCATAAAATATTTTTAAAAATATAATACGCCTATGTGTCTATGCGTGTTATCATACTTGATCATTTTGCTAACATTTACACAAAATGAGAAACAAGAATAAGAGATTTAGACTTTATTCTTATTCTCTCCCTCCCTCTCCCGCTCCCCATCTCCACAAGTGGTCTGCCCTCTTTCTCTTTCTTTTTTTTTCCTAACACTAACACTGCCCGTGATAACATAATTATAAGTATCCATTTAAGAATGCTGAATAAAATGTACTTAACCTACGTATAGCAAAATTACATGTACATTTGTGCTATCTACAGTTAGAAAGCAAAACTTATAGCTCGAAATAATCTAATTGTTTATCCATCCGGAGTCGTGTGTTCCCTCTGCAATGGGGAATAAAGATGATGGATAAGTTGGCATAATTACAATTTATAGCCTTCGCACCTACGTGGCATATGATACAGAGGAGCTGCGATTCTGAGGGATAATGCAATTATAACGTTAAGTTTAGTAAATAGTATTTATACTTATCGTACAGTACCGACATTTTGCTTTACAGTAGAAAGCAAGAATGTTTAACTTATTAGTACAGTACAGACATTTTGATATGACAGTAAGAAGCAAGAAGGACAGAAGTAACTAATTGGCCAACTACGTTATTTACATATGGCATTTGTATTTTGTTGTGTACTGATGTAGAAGCAAAACATGCCTGAAATATTTATATAAGATTGGATGGCTTTGAGTATGATACAAGAATATATTGAATGAGCTAGAAAATATATGTACGAGTCGAAGACGATACATATTTTTCTAGCTTTTTGCAATATATTCTTGTATCATACGAAAAAAGACATTCAATTTATGTTATTATTATTTAATATCAGGCTTGGACTCAATCAAAACCTTGCGTTGACAGTTGTTGTAGTCCAAAAGTCTACCAGTCAGACAAAAATGCCCGGATGCGATAACAATATTCAAAAATAATATTGTTATTACATCCGGGGACTCTTTTACCGATAACTGTACAATACAAGATTTCTTTGCACCACTCGGACGCCTGAATAAATAATAATGTTTTATATTGAATCGTTCATCATTGGATTCAAATCATATCGTTACTACACCAATATCTAAAAGAAACGTTATACTTTAGGTAAAGTTTGGAATGTTGATGTCACTATTACAGGCTACAGAGTACACGTGTACGAATAAAATAAATACACACGTTTTGCTATCATTGTTTCTTTTTATTCTGCATAAATATTAGGCATTAGTACATATGCCAAACACAAGTGTTATTCATACATGACACGCAGATATTTGCATATAGTGCCAAATGATGTTAAAGGTCATACTTTGCGATCCAATCATTTGTTCTTGCATATAATGAAGCTATCTATATCTAGGATGTTATCTATTACTCTCAATGTTTGTAATGAACCCATTTGTGCTTTTTGATCGTTCGTGGATTTACGGAGAAAGCCACCAAAATAAACGCATTTTGACTAGATACTACTGTATTTCGCCAACACTTGCTCTCTATTATAGTTAGCCAACTTACATACCTGAACAAAACATACAAAATAAAACATACACTTTACCGCTCTATTTTGAACTCTTGCTGTCTAATTGAAGAAGTGCATGTTGCTTAGTGTTCTTTGTGTTTTTTATATTTATTTTGCTATTTCTGTTGCTGAAACACAATAAACATAAAAAAAGGTGCATATTCTTTTATCTTAAGTCTCTCAAAAATGTTTCTCAGTGTCTCCTTGTGCCCATAGCTGTTCAAACTAAGATTTTGGCGCGAAGCTCCAAAAATGGAAATTTTGACTTTTGTTTTGTTTTCACTGGTCATTCGAAAAAACAACAATCGGTGCGGCGATTGAAAATTTGGCCTAACTAAGCAATCAAAATAACAATCCGCATATAATAAGTTTATGAACAAATAAATAAAAATGAAATAATAAATTAAACAAATCAATCGTTTAGGGTTTGTGGAAAAGTCAGAGACGAGAGAAAACTATTTGCTTTATTGATACACGCTGTTGATAGAAAATAATTGGTCTAGACAATACTGCAATAGCTGTTGAATCTTTCATTGGATAGTCTAAAATAGTAACAATCTGTCATTAAAAATAGCAATAGCTAAAAAAAATTTTATATATAATGTTAAATGTGTGGCTTGGCATCATATGTAAGCTGTCTTGGCAATAGACTTGTCTTCAACAATAGAAATCAAGAAATAGAACCAACAAAGTGTAAATTTTACAGTTACCCACATAAAAGGTCTACATTGGTATAGGCTACTACAATATAGGGGTGGATCGGCAATGTTCTTTACGTATTCCCACAATACATTTATTTGCAATTGTTTTGATTGAACTATTTTTTTACAGCGTAATTGTTATTTTTACGTGATTTGTTGGCAGAATGATGCCAGTAAATACGGTAAAATGTAGTATGAGTTTAACAAGCCTTAACGTACTACACACACTGACAGCAGTTAGTGCATTTACTTCAAGTGTTCTAATATCATCAGTTTCCTATTTATAAATGCAGAACAAATGATTTTTCTTTTCCACTCTAACACCTGCTATCCTTCAAAGATCGCCTATAGACATGTGTTTATTATCCTGGAGATGGCCAGCGCACGACCAGCGCTTGGCCGGATTCGAACAGGCGACCTTCATATTACATGCACTGCGCTCTTACAAACTAACTATCGGGGAAGGTTTTGACAGGAGCGATAGATATCATCTACATGCGTTAGATTCGAAAAGGTGTCCTTCGCTCTCCTAGCGGATACAATCTGAACCTATATTTACATATCGATCTATATTTGTTTTGAAATTTAACTAACTTTTACTCCAGGTAAACAATGATGTATATTTATAATTTTTCCATCTGGAGATGGCCAGCGCAGACAGCGCTTTGCCGTATTCGAACCGGGAAAATAGTCTCACGTTCGCTTGAATTTGCTCTCGGTTTTCCTTTTCACATGTGAATCTGATACTCTCGACGTTGAGGGGGGTGGGGTCCAGTTAAGAGCGTCCTTATCCTGGATACACACGACCGCCTTGGCTAAGGCGTGATTTAGCTGTACTAATCTCTTGAGCAGATTAATCATGATTCAGTCTCAACATCCTACGCCACCACAAGTATAGTTATCAATATTGCTCTCCACACTGTAACAACTGTACGTACAATTTACTGTAAAAGCTTTGAAATTGGCAGTATTTTGGCTGTAAAGGGAAATACAGCAATTACTGTATTTAAAGTTAAATTTTCAGGGACTATTGTGATTAAATTAAGAACTGTGGTTCTTTAATTCCAACTTAAAGAATGTCAACGTCATTAATATTATGATGTCCATAAAATATACGAATAGGTACTAAATTTAGAGTAAAACTACAGTAAATGTTGCATTACATGGCCCAGATCCATTCTACCAAAACCTTTTCAGGTTTTCAACTGTATATTTACACCAAACTGTAAATTTTACAGTTAACCAACGAAAAGAAAGGTTTACATTGGTGGACAGGCTTACTAATGAGGGGTGGATCGTCAGTGTTCTTTGTTCTCTACACATTCCCAAAGCTCTGTATAATAATCGACATAATACATTGAAGGTTTTTGATTGACACTATTTTTTTACAATATATTGAATTTTTGCGGGGGGGTAAGTTTGATTGGCAGAATGGATGGCAGTAAATACGTAAAATTAGCTCGTTTTTAGTTTTTTAACAGCCTTATGACTACATACACTGAATAAAGAAAAACCGTTAGTGCATTTAACTTCGTAAATCTATCATTTGCTATTCAAATGCATACAATGAGTTTTATTTTCCACTCTACACTTTGCTATCTTCAGAAGATAGCCTTGACCTGGTCTCACAGTTACACAATAAAACCACCGTATGCTATTTTGTTATCTACATGTTTGATAACATACTCAGCTCTAAGCTTTAGGTTTAGCCAATTCTAGATAAGCTACCGGGCCGATTTCAGGTAAAGATGTCCCCTTATATCTTTTGGTGTATCGCCCATACACTACCCCATTCTTCGTTCGGAAGAAAGTGGATATTTTGACCAATTTAATTTAAAATTTAACTTTTGTAAAACAATGTTTTGCTGGAAAGATATAAAGAATTTGGATTAATATGTTTGATCATGTTTTACTGTAATTGCGTTTAGATTATTTGTGAAAATCCGACCTAAGTTACGAACATAAATACGAACGATGCATTGTTAAAAGTTTCAAATTATCCTATTTCATCTCGTTTAACCTACTAAATAGTTGGTCAGTAACAGAGGGCCCCTTATTATTCCCAATATTCAACACTTTAATTCTTATGAAACCTAACTTTATTTGTATGCGAATTGTTTTGCAGTGATTCTATATCAATTTAGCGACTATAGGTTTGGTAAAGATTCCGCAATTATGCTTAGCACCAAATTCTACATGTTTTTCAGATTGCAATACACTAAGCCATGACCAAAAAACATTTTGAAGGCGATTTCGTCATCAAAGTCACAGTGGAAGACCCGGGCTGGTTAACCAGCAGTTTTAGTTTTCATCGTCCATGTTGACCAGACCTGGGATTCTTTGGTGGACCGTAGACCTCATCGGACCTCAATGATGTCGCTAATGGTGTCAGAGTAAAGAGCTAAGATTTTCCCTCCAGTCTCATTGCTCCAGTCCTCTATTTTTATTTGCTTTAGTAGTTTGTATAATATTTAGTGCCAGGTAATTGATGCAAGGACTGTAGACTATTTCTTTTGCGCGCTGTGCAGTAAAGCAACTGACAGGAAGTCTGGTAGCTCTTTTTGTTATGTCTTATGAGAAAAGATTATTGCTTTTCTTTCATGGTGAATCCTGGGCAGACAGAACACACCTGTTTTCTTGTAAATCTCAATACAGTACATTTTTGGAATGGATTATGTCTGGAATTGGCTTGGGTGAGTTTGAAAATGACAAGCCAACCGCACTTGGTAACCAGGCAGGCTGTGACGACATGTCCTGTTAAAATTCCACACAGCATGATAAGATCCAGATCATTTCTTCACAAAACAAGTAATGGAGGCTTGGTGAAGAATATAATTAAGTTTAGTTACTGGCGCAATCTTGTTCTTCTATCTGTTTGTTGGATGAGCAAACCAGCCTTGCTTCTACAAGGATGAGTGCAGCGGCAGCTACATTTGAGGGTGTTGGTCCCATGTTGTCTGTGGCAACAGTAAACATCATTCCTGGTTCAGCGATTTCTGTTGATGAATTCATGTATTAACTTTGTTCCATTATAAATATTCTTTGTAATATCATAGTTATACGTAAAGAGTAAGAAGTTTCTTAAATGAATATTTTGGTGGTATGACTATCTATTTTTTGGGGTTATATATTTCCAATACCATAAGACTTTATAAGTATTTTGGAATAATGGTATTGAATTCTAAATTTCTGTTAAATTCTTTTAAAAGGTTGATTCAGAGATAAAATTGGAAAAGAGACTAAATTATGAAAACCATACAAGAATTGGAATATTTACAGATAAATTATTTTTGGGGACTTTGATATAGGAAAACTTTAAAAAAAGATGTAGTGTCTAACAAGTTCAATTTATATGAAATTTTGGTGAGAGCTTATGAAATTTATATTTGCTTTGTTTTCTTGTGCGTGCAATAAGACGAAGCAATGTAATTTGGGGAGTAAAGAGACCTGTAAATTAGGATATTTCTGGTCTATTTTTAAATCCTGTAGTCCACCGTTTGGTACGTTTGGTTTGGTTTGGTTTGGTCTAGGATATTATTTGCCACTACCATTCTGTTAACCCCTGAGTTTGGACATGTGAGGCCATCGCCTATAGTCAGTGTTAATAACATCTGTGAATGTGTCATTGAGGGAAATACACTAACTTACTCTACTTCAATTAAGGTTGTAGTTATGAACTTTTTCGCAATGGACATCAACCGCGGATGCTGCTACAAATTAATGACTGAAAGATCTTGCAAGTAGTAATTCTAAAAAGTGTATACACTTCGCGGTTAG
>JAMKCH010035894.1:0-15109 GCA_023653785.1 Ophioderma brevispina
AAAAAGTGCGCGCAGCATTTCACCGTGCGCGAAAATCGCATTTTAAGAAAATGGCAATTAAAAATTAGGTAGTCAAAATTCATACAAAAGTTCACACAAATTCACCTTAGAGTTATTAAGCTATAGAATTAAAATAAAGACATGCTAAATGAATTTTCCAGAGATGCACTTAACTAAAATGATTTATTATACAAAGGAAATATACCCCAAAATTCAAAAAACAAAATAGTAACAAATGTATGATGTTTGGGAAAATGTCATGTCTTAAATGGTAAAAATTAATGAAACCCGTATTTCCTTTGCCTTGCGTTACTGAAAAATTAATTGGGTTTTAAACTTGTAAACTTCAAAATTTCATAATATTTAAAATATAAATTAAATAGCACAATGGACGGGTATGCATAGTACACCATTACCATATTACAGTGTTCATGTCCATAGAAAATTACATGTACATAATCTCTAAAATCCATGTCTTGGAATTTGGATAATATACAATTTTGTCACAATATTGTTAAGTTTTTTTAAACTGAAATATTTGGAAAAGTACAGTACATGTAAATTGGCAAGGCAATCACAACACTTTATACCATGTACATGTCCTTTTGTGGGGGAGGAATGGTAGCATGGGACGATTTGAAGAGCACGGGGAACGGAACCATTGTCATCAAGGAGCCAAGGGGAACACAAACTTTTAATGAGAAATTTCATAGAATCAGGGTGAAGGCAATTTTTTTTTAAACAGAAGGCCAGCAGAATGAAAAACACACCCCAGCATAAATAATGACCCCTCCCTTGTCCATATTTCATGGTGAACATCATAAGCCAGTGGAAACTAGCATGGGGAATGCCCATAGACTGGACTTTACAGTCACTTGACAAATTAGGTATGATATAATGCAAGCCCTTATCTATGCAGTTTCTCAAATCCAATAGGGCATATGGAAGTCAACATTTAAAACTAGTGAATTTATTATTTATTAGCGCTAATCATTATTTAGCTGAATATGTGTCGCAGAATGTCATTTCCAGATGGGCAGCAAATCATCCAGCAATGTTCTACTCAATTGTTATCAACTACTCAGCAGGGCACTCCTTCAATTTTTTGTTCCTTGTATTTCTCTACCTAAAAATTAGTTTGAAGCCATTTTATAACCAAGGTTCTTTTAAATTATGATTTAAGAACTTCTACCATGCACAACAGAAGTGACGGCAATTGATAAGTCTCATTGTCATATTTGTGGGTGCTACCTTAAATTGTATAGTGAGCTTATCCAATTCAAAGGCATCTTGAATCAACTGTTTGGAAGGAACATTTCATATTGAAGTCCCATGGATGCACAATGAGGTATTAACCAAATTGATTCCGTAATACGGTGTATGTTGTTTTGCACGTAGCGCTTGACGGAAGGAATGGCAATAAATGTCGCATTGCAGTAACCACTTAACCCTTTAAAACCTATGGAATATTTGGCATTGTCAAAAATTGTTTCGGGCCCTCATTAAAGCCTCATATTTAAATTAATTTCTGTACTGGAAGTGTGGAAGAAAAAAATACTGGTTATTACTTTAGTTTATCAATTATTATATTCCTAACAAGGAAATTCAGTTTGCATTATGGGACTTCTATATGAAATGTCTACAGTGTTTTCATGAATGTAAAGGGTGAATGCAAAGGGGTATTCCATGCCAAACACCAAGGTGGGAACCCACCCTCTCAGTTTGTTGAAAATTGCCAGTCAAAGTTAACATTTATGGGGATACAGAGGAGGTCCAAAGGAAACACTCAAAAAAATTTTTTTATTTTTTTTCAATCCGTTTTGAGTTATGGGGCTCTCAAGTTTACGACTCGAACTATAAAATTGTGTTCAGTATAAAAAAAAACTTTAATAATGTATTTATATAATCATAGTTGCCACTTGTTTCATCAATAAATAAAGAAAACAATTTAGTTGGCATCCCCTGAGTAAAAATAGGCCCTCAAATAGTTGCTATGGTGTGGCAAAAGGACAAAAATGGGGACCAAAGCATAGAGGGCGCTTATTTTGACCCACAAAACACCACTGCCACCAAATTGTAACAAAAAATAAAACATTGAAAAAAATATTAGCATACCAACTATAACAATCATGTGATAGAGTTTTTGTTTTGTATTTTTGATGTTTCAGTGGAACAAACTGTGGATTACATATCAAGCAAAATTAGCAGGTTGGTTTAAAAGTTGCTGAATTCCGAAACCTTTCACTATAAAATTGCAAAAATTGACTAAGTATTTTTTTGGATTTTTTTTCGCATCACTACAGACCACTTTAGATGTGATACAGTATATCCAAAAACAGTGGCCCAAAACAATTCCTAAGAATGTTAGGTGATCCAGGTTCAAAATTTCCTAGTTATTAGTCAAATTATTGCACTTTTTCTGTAAAGGTTTCTGAATTCTGCAACTTTTAAACCAAAATTGGCCAAAAACCTTTGCATCATCTGTCTTTTCCTGAAGACATCAAAAATAAAAACAAAATTATATCACAATATTGTTATAGTGTATGCTAATATTTTTCAGCTAGAACTTCATATCCGTGTACGCGTCAAAATAACGCCCTCTATGTGTGGGTCCAATTTTAGTCCATTTCGCATCATGGCAACTATTTGAGGGCCTATTTTTACTAGGGGGATAGAAAAAAAACATTCTACTGGCGTGATTATTGATGCAACAAGTGGCAATACTGATTATATAAATGCATTAATAAAAAGTTTTTTTAATACTGAATCACAATGTTAGGTCCGAGTCGTACAACTTTGAGAGCCCATAACTTTCAAAACGGGAAGGAATTTGAATTTCCTGTTTGACCTCTCTGTAGCCCCATGAGGACCTTTGAATTCAATTTCAACAAAATCCTGACGGGTGGGTTCCACACCTTGGTGTTTTGGCATGGAATGACCCAAAGGTTAATTTAAAGGTGCATGTAGAGATTCTCCCACTATCATGTGTCCCTAAAAATCCAAAAGCCCTGCTTGTTGCATTGATCTAAGCTTGCCATTAATGAATAGCTTCAATTATCTTTGGTACAAAAGTGTGGAAATTGTAATTTCGTTATTGGAGGCAAAATATTGATATTCCGGCTATGCTTTATATGAATATATATTAGAATATCAAAATCTTTTGTTTTCTCACCTTGTTTTAGACATTTATGTTGCAAAGATACAAGCTCATTAAAAGATTGTGTATTATGTAGTGATTTCATATAGATTAAACAAAAATGGGGATGCCTGTAAATACCTTTTTGCACTCTTTAAAATCTGACCTTGGGGCAGTAGAATAATCTTGTATTTTAAAGGCCGACTAAGAAAGATTCCGAGGAGGGGCACGCTCCAATTTCCCAAAAAAAATTGTGTTTTTTGCATGTACAATAAATGCACGTTCAATTATACTAATCCACTGTTGGTGAAATTGGCTAAGCGTAAATCGAATTCCTTCATATAGAAAATCACAAACTTTGTTATAAAAAATCCGGATCCGGAATTTGTTATACACAGTATCCTATGGGGACGTAATTACTACACATAATGTTTACTGCATCAAAACGAAACATCAGATTCAATCTCACATTTCGGATTGTGTATTTTAGGTTACTATCTTTAGTTCTAGTTGACTATTTTTCCATATTACACAAAAAATTCGAAACTGAGTTGGACTTTAAACGATAATGCTACTTAAAGCCACAGTCGGTCATTGTTTTTATAAAATGCCCAGTTTGTTTCTCTAAATTGCTAGGCATTGGGTCATATCAACACTTTTATATTTTACTGTTTTATACAAAAAACTTGACAATAAAATAAAAGCGGTCCTGAGGATGTCATTTTATGATTTCTACACCTACAAGTCAGATGCAAGACTTTTAGTATACACAAAGCATAAAAATAGTTTTTTACAAATAGGGCATGTTTACCTTAGCCACGTTAAAGAGGACTTGTCCTTACACCAATTTCCAAACAGTGCAAAACAAATGCACTGATAAAAATAGGGGTGCAATTTGCTTACTTTTGAAAAAGAAATCGCTGATATTGGCTGTAACATTAATAACTTGGGAGAACTGATGTAATTGGAGTCATTCATACATTTACTAATAATTTGTTGAATTAAGGTTGAGTACTTTGGACTTTTTCTGAAACAAACATGGTAGAATTGCAAACACTGGATTGGAGATCTTCATTTATGATGAAATGAAAATTGACCTGTTTTTGTTTTAATTTGGAAAAATATGAACATCATGTATATGCCTTTTTTGGAGGCAGTGTAGATTAATGTGGCTTGTTCTAATTGTTCCTTTGGGACTCCCACAATTCAAGGAATATTATCAATTTTTGTAATCACAGAATTGTATTTTTTCTCATTGCTATCCTTAAATTCCAGCCTCCAAAATCCTTTCTTTGTTAAAAATATAAAAAATAGTTTTAGTGTTAATTTGTTGGCATGGTAGTGAGTAGGGCATTGCAATGTCCATTGTGCTTTATAAAATCGAATTTTGTTTCCCGCAAAATTTACTTTGGTGGTGAGTGTATGCCATGCTTTTGTAATAACATGATGCACTTAAATTTTGAACAGCCCCTTTAAAGGTGGTTTTTCCGATTTTTGTGTATAGTGTTCTCTACTTGATATGAGAGCCTGGCACGTTGTACATACACCCCTCAAGTACCATGGGAACAAACTTGCAGTTTTGATGGTAGACGCAACATGCAAAGCCATATTCAAAGCCCTATTCAATACAGCCTAAATTGATGTTTTACCCCTAAAACGTAGTTTTTTTTTTCTATTATCTTGGGACTGAAAAGGATTGGATGGCTCAAATTTCAGGACAAATGATATCAAATCGATACTACTTCCGGGTAATCGGGGTCCCAAGCCGACGGAACGTGCACTTTAACTGCTTTTGAACTATGTCACAAGTCAGAATATATCACTTAGATGTGTTAATATTTCTTTGTTCATCTGATCTTTACTTCTCAAGCACAAAAGAAAAACTGCCACTCGGACATTTTTCCATGAATCACTTCCATGGTGACCGGGAAACTATCCCAAATCGCACGACTCGAAAAGCTAATTATAGGTAGTTGGGAGAGGGAGACTGTCAAACCAGATGTTTAGATCTCAAATATTCAGATCCAACTTGGCATTAGCCGCCTAACAAATTCCGTTGGTGACTCTTCTTTGAAACCATCTGGGTTCAGAGTTCAAAATTATATCCCTGGGTTAAATTTATGATAAGCTGCTTTTTGGGATGGACCCAACAGGTTTGATCAACAACAAAAACAATTGTACATGTTAATCAAACTTATCAGCCATAGTCGAAATTTTCAAAATGATCCTTTGGATGAGACTAGGGCGACATGTTACTCAGTGGCGTACCGAGGTAGTTGATCCATAGGGGCAACAAATTCGAAAGTCGTCCCCCCCGGTGATTTGCTCCAATGTAGTCTTAACTTGACGAACTGCGCGCATGGCCCTCAAAATATGCAAAATTTACTTTAATTTGCCCAATCTTAGGCTGAAAGTGGTTAAATACCCGACGAAGAAGGATAAAAGTGCCTATTTTGGTACAATTTTGAGGCCAGAGGAGAAACTTGCCCCCCCCCCCTTCCCCCCCCCCGTCAGTACGCCACTGATGTTTACTAAATACTTCTCTTGATGGAATTGAAGTAGCACTGCCCTTTTCTGTCTTTGCATGTTGTGGGGACCAGTGTTATCTTGTAGGTGGATAGACAAGATGGATGTTGGTTGGGTACTTAAAGCAACAACTATTTGTTATCCGTAGTTTGCAATATGGAAAAAAAGATATAACTGGTTTTCAGATCAAAAACACTAAAGCCCCAGGGAGGGGTGGGGTGAATAGCCTGTCTGATTGCTGGTGGGTGCTGACTTGTTTGGTGATGGAAAGATGCATATGAGTATTATTATTTTTTTGGGTAATTGGCATATTCAGTGTTGGGTGTATAGTTTGAGATTTGTTGTGCATTTTTAATAACCTTAAGATAAGGTTGTTGACCTTTCTCGAAAACAATGAACCAACTTTTATACCAGTTAGTTCCCTAAATGGTTACTCTGTTGTTACTCTTTCGTTTACTTTTACAAATAGTATCTTTGTATTTTTAATTTTAAAAACAGGTTGTATAAAAAAAAAAAAAAAAAAATAATTTATAAGTTATTTTACACTTTGGCAGGGTAGATGTATATCTAAATGAGACCCACATATCCTGATGAGTAAGTGTAAACACTTCTGCTAACTGCACACTCACTAAGTGCATTCATTGTATGTAACGTGGTTGACATCCTCCTCGTCCCACGTTTACCCCTTCAAAATGATAAGATTTTTGGTATTGGAAGAAAGTTAATCTCTCAACTGTCTCATGTTATTGAACAAAAAAACATTTCCAATGTGGTCAACCACACCATCAGCTCATTCAAACCATCATATGGTACAATTAGTCCAATTTTTGCTATCCAACGGCTGGACCCGTTTTTACATCAATTTTGTAATCGGATGCTTTTGGTGATTTCTTGCATATGAGGGGAAACATTTTAAAAACAGCGACCATGATCAGCTGGCCACCTCAAAAATGGAGCAAGGCTGCTCAATAATGGAAACAGACCTTTGTTGAATAGTGATAATATTTAAAAAATCTTGTTTTTTGGTTTTTGTGGTTGTTTGGTTTTTGGGTTTTGTGTGGTTGGTTTCGCTACTAAAAAAAATTAAAATTGGCTGTTTTTTTCACTCACTTGACTTTAAACGCGGACTCATCTAGAACAAAAGAATGCACCTAAAATGCTTAATTCCAAAGTTAGAGATAATCAGATATGTTTTCGTTTTCATTCTGGGACATATATATGTACAGTGCAACAGTGCATAGGCTACCATGTATAACAAATATTCCGATCCAGAATTTTTAACAAAGTCGTGATTTTCTAAAATGAGGAATTCGATTTTAGCTTAGTTACTTTGCACAGTGTTATTATATAGACAAGCATTAATGCATATGCAAAAAACCAATTTGTTGAGGGAAATCGAGTCATCATTTGTTTGCCCAAATCCCTTCTGCCAAAAACTAGATAGTTTGCCATATACATATAAAAGTAAAATCCCAGAATGCCAAGTCGGGGTTAGTTGGACCAAGAATGAGATGTTATTTTAATGGTTGCCCAAGTTGTATTGTGTACTGGTGTAAATAAAAATGTAAAAGTTTAACTGGGAATTGTATGTTTTGGAAGGTTATCCACTGTAGCCACCATCATTGGCCACTTCGTGTTTTTCTACTGTTAACAGAGAACCCGTACTACATGCCTGTTCAAGTAACTTCGATGTCCGGTTTTTTATTACCTTTCAAAAATACCGTTTTCAAGTATCATGAAGAAAGTGTTATTCTTCATTGGACCCAACAAGATCATTGGGTTCCAACTTGAAAACTTATTTCTTTGATTTTTATTCAATTTACGCTGATTTTTTATTGGTAAACGACAACAAACTGTGTCCCCGTTAATATTTACGTTTGACTCTGAAACTTTTGTGGCAGACTCTAGGGGTGCTCGAAGCATGTTTGCGGAACCAATTATGATTCTTGGACCTTGCTTTGATTCAGGTGTTTGCGCTGTGCTTAATGCATGGGCCATATAAATGAAGGTGAAATACTTATACTTTTGATTGAGGTCCTGTCTGTTTGTGGTTCAATTGGTACGAACCAAAGATCACACTCCTGTAATGCCGTCCATTCAATTTAATTCTGCGTGGAACCTTGGCGTATCTAGTTTGTATTGCAAAAGTTCACTGCAATAATATTGCGGATTTGAATCCTGTTGAACAATTGGCATTCGTTCATACCAGTCAAAGAGTGGCAGACAATATGCCTATTGATCGTGAATCATCTCCCCCGACGACAACTATTACTACCTACTAAGTGCATTCAATGTAACCTTCCACAAAACGTAATTACTTATGGTACCAAACCTTTATTCGCTCATTTTCAAAACGAGGGTGAAATACTCAGATTTCAATAGATCTGAAGGTTTGAAATGTCCCATTCCTTTGGTCATGTAAAAAACGTCTTAGGTCCAAAGATACCCAACAACTTTCTTTTCGTGATTTATTTCAAAAACATATTTTTGGAAATAATAAATAAAAACCGGACATCTAAGTTAATTGAACAGACAGTAAGAATAGATTATTCAATATACGCCAAAATATTATTATTGAAAACATATGGAGTGGTTTCATGGAAAATTAGAATTATACTAACCATAAAAAGACATTTGTCTGACCATGTGCTATTTGAAATTTGCACTAGTGCGATACGGACAGCACAGTAGCGTCATACACCACACATGCTTTCACGATGTGTATTTCCTATGGCATTTATGATGCAAATGTGCCGACCGTATCGCATAACACGTTATACACTAATGCCAATTTTATATAGCGCATGGTCAGACTAGATGGCTTTAATTCATTGTTATGGTTAATATAGTAACATTTTTTTTATGAAACCACTCAATATATGGTCAATAATTATTTTATAGAGTATCTTGTATGATATCATTTGTTGTACGGGTTCTCCTTTAAGACCTTGACATGGCAATGACTGCAGAAGATCTGCTATGACATGAAAATACTTTTATCCCCAATAAGGTGTTGTTTACTTGTTATTAGTATTGCTTGAGTTATTTATATCGTCATTCATGTATTTCAGATATTTTACTATGTTTTGATGTTCATAAACACTTATGTAATGTTAGATTTAAACAATTTTGCGGGTTTTGTTCAGACTGCTAAAGTTAGTGACATGCTGATGTATCTTTATGTGTGATTTTTTGAACTGGCTGCCGAGTGATTGGCATACCTACATTGAGATAAGGTGATTCCAGGTACAAAATGGGCACAACCCCAATTTTAGTTGGAGGCATGCATCAGGATAAACATTGCGATCTTGAACAGATGTGCAATCTATATAAATGCCATTTATTATTTATTAAAAGAGTCATCATTAACACTGTCGAATGAAGATGGGTTTAATTTTTTAACAATATGAAAGGGTTGTTTTTGTTCCGTTATATTTAAACAATTCGGAACCCATCACTTTTTGCCGGGTTAGGGCACGGTGTTTGTTGATTATTAACCCGAAATATTTTATGCTCCATGCTTACAGTTACACAAGCAAGAAATTTTACATTAAGTGTATGGGTTATAAGAATAGTATTTCAATATATTATTCGCCAAAAAAAACCAGGGGTTGTTTGTGAAAGTGTTGCCCTATAAAAATGAAAAATCGGCTAATTTGACAGGGAATATTGGGAAGTGGAGTTTCTTGGGGTTAAGTCATGATGTCAATGGAAAGTATAGTTTTTAGTACTTGGTATATCAAGAGAAAGATGGGCATGAGCTATATTAGAACTCATTTATCTTTGGTCAGATTACAAAAATTGAGTTCGTTGCAACAATCTCTCAAATGCGTCGCAGAAATTGACTCAAGTAGACGACAGATAAATTTTGTGAAATTAATTTCGTGAATATATTACGCCGGTAATAAGATTTTTGTAGTGTACAAATCATAATCTTGCATGAAGATGCGGTTCATTGGTAGAAAAAATTGGAAAAAAAAAAATTTCCAATTACACTTATATTTATCTGCAGACTGCATATACCAGCCCTTTGTTGTTTGTATTATTACTCAATCAGGTTTGCATATTCTAATATTGGCAGCCATAGCTGGTGGCCATCCTACTTGAACACCTCATGTGAGCATTAATATCAAAAGGTTGCAATGAGGAGGATTTCAAGGCATCTGTATATTGTGTCATGTAGTGATTTCACATAGATCAGACATTCAATAGATTTTTGTGTTGGTTACTTACCAGAACCAATGTGTTAAGAAAACACAAGGGTGATGTGATTAGGCATTTCAGATTTCATGCCCAAGAAATTTGTCAACTATATCCTATCAGATGGGGATTTTTGATTGAAAGCTTACATCTGTGCAAAAACGGGGCTTTCATTTTTTTAGTACACCTGATGTGAAATCTTATCATTGTACCTTAAAGCACCCAAATTGTATGATCTAAAGTGATGTACACAGACTAAAACAGAATATTAAAGGTTTGGATGGATGCCTCCAGTAATGGTGGAATCAATTCTGACCATTACTTAGCTTGTTAGATTGTCTATAGAAGCTTCATGGGAAAACTGAAAATAATATTATGGGGCATTCAAAGATTTTAGGTATAAAACTTGTTTATGTGTAAGAGCTTTAGCAAAAAACGGCTCTTATAACCAAAAAATCCTAGAATTCCTGTCGTTTACCATTACAAACTTAAATTGTATTAAAATATGGCATTTTGTCACGGTGGGCCAGCATAAACGCATTGTTAGTACATGGCCAGGTGATGTGTATCGACCAATCCACAGATGCCATTACATTGAGGTAAACATCAATTTTTTGAGATGCCAAAACACAACATCCACAAATCACAAATAAAATTGAATGAGCTTACATTAAGTGCTTCTTGTAATTAACCAAAAAAATATGGGAAATTTGGGTATGTAAGTGGATCTTAAGGCAGCAGATGAATGTTGGGGAGAAGGTCAAACTAACATTTTATTTTATTGAAAGACATGCTAGTTCATTCATACTGCTGCAAAAATGTGAAAGCTATTTTCAGATTATTGCTGAAAAGCTGTTTGGATTATTTTGGATATTTGCATGGTATTGATGATTTTAATTGTATTTCAACAATTTGAAAATGTTATACTTAAAATTAAAAGTTACCACTACAAATTTTGTTTGATAGTAGTTTGTAGAAGTAATTTAATCAAAGGTTATTTGAGTTGAGCGTTTGTATACAATGGTATCTTGAAATTGTGTGTAATAACATGTTCCCGATGAAAGTCACCAATGATGCCAAAGATTTCGTACAGCTAATAAAAAATATGAAAGTATTTAATGGTTTCTTCTGCCTGTTTAAGTGTGATTACTGGGCTTCATAACTGTAAAATTCTCATGCATGTATTAAAAACTGAATTCAGGTTTTTTTTTTTTGGTTTATTTTGTTGCCTTAAATTTACTACATTTCGAGTGCTTTTTGCTTTAAAGCCTGATTTTGGGCATTGAACAGATTTTTTTTTTTTTTGGTGGTTATTCTCAGGCCTGATTGTATCGTGTTAAGGAAAACAGGTAAGAATTTGCATTTGGGCTCAACAAAGTCTGTTCTTAAAATAGATTGTAGCAAACCAATTTCATTAGCTTTTAAAGCGAGTCGGGTCATGGGTGTTCCTGTGATCCATATATGGCCTTAGGAGTGTTATTCAGACAAAAAATTGAAACATGTACAGCGAGACTATGGATCAAAGAAGGGACTTGCAAAATAAAAACATGGTAACAGTTCAAATGACCCATTTATGGCAGCTCCTTTTCACTGTTAAAGCAATAACAGCACATTTTTATTGAAGAGCGCCCCCATTTCAAATTGAGTATTTTTGCAAAGTTATGTTGGAAATTGTCCAGTAAACTATCCCTGCGCGTGGTAATGCTTAAAAATACGTATTTATCATAAAATAAGCACATTTTGTAACTAGAATTAGGATTCCCAGGACTATACTTAACTAGCAGAGCTGGAAATGTTAATTTATGTCCGTCATGATGAAATAGTTGCCCTTCAAGAAAAATTGATTGGAAACTGACTTGCCTGAACCAATTAATTAAAACAACTATGGATGAGGTAGATACGACCATGAGCTATTTCCCGGCTCTTTGGTATTGGAGGCCATTTCAGCAGCCGTTGAATTATCGAGATCTCCGATATTATTCTAATAAAAAATTCATCGTTTGTGACAGACATTTTTGAGCTTTAAACCATTCACAGGTATAGTTTTTGCAGCCAGAGAAAAAAATCTCAATTGTGAAAATTGGGGTGTGCTCTTCAAAAATATGGCTATTTGCTTTTTAATATCAGTGTTAAAAAAGATTCACTGTTGAGTAGATTGAGGAAGTACAGGTCAGTGATCACAATCTAGGTGTCAACCAAGGTCCTTCACCACAAAAGCATTCAAAATGGCTTTCAGAAAGTGTCACTTTTGATGGACCAGAAAAGCAACATTATACATTTAAACCTGGGAAATAAAAGAATGGCCAGTTTAAAAGACTGATTGCTGAATGACGATTTTTAAAGCAAGTTTTCTTTTTAAAACACCAATCTCACATTGATGTCTTTATACTACCCCCCCCCACTGATGACATGCATAATTTGTAGGGAAATGAACATAATATTAAGAGAATTCTTAAACAGCTGTGAAAGGTAAGCAATCTTCATTGGGCTGTGCCGGTTCAATTCGTTTAAGTGAACCCAGGTGGTAGTACGCGCTGCGTATTGTATTTTAGGTTGAAGCGCTCGCGTCATATTGCGTTTTGATACGCTCGCGCACGCCTGCCAACGTTGCGTTCTCGTGCGTATGATCGTTGCGTTCAGAAGGGTTGTTCCAATGTTTGTCACTGGATGGTTGGCAGTCCTTTCTGGTTGTATTTAAGCCGTAATAAAAGCATCACGAAATTGGGTTCGGTGTTAAAGATGACCTTAAATGATTAAAAAAGCTGTTTGAATGACGTGGAAGAACTCGCCTCCGGCCTCGTTCTTCCACTTAAAATAAATGGTATGCCTTGGGTTCCATTCGTCGTAAAGAGGAGAGTACCGAGTTCCCCAAAATCATTACCTTTATTCTCAAATTTAATGATGACCTAGGTACATTTCATGTACTTAGATAGAAACCCTAACTAAAAAATACCACTAATTACCATGTGTGTAATAAAACGCCCAATTTCTTCATGGTAGGTACCGCACAGCTAAACCGAGTAAGATTTACTTGACACTATAACATACTCGCCAGCAGCAAGTATTCCGGGTAATTTTTGCAGCATTAGATGGATAGCGTTACACATTGTGCTGTTTGCGCCTTTGCAGGATAGCTAAATGGTTACACGGCTATGAGCCCACAATGGAATTTCTCATGGCATATATTTCGCATATTTATTAAAACGAATGTAAACAGAAAGTGTATAGTGCTTCATTTCGTCCACTATCAAAATGGGCAGCATAGTACCACCCAGGGGCAACTTCAGGTCTGGTAGCCATTGGTTGGTATTGGCTAGAGTAGATGCTCACTAACATACTAAGAACTGTATTTGGGAAGCCTTACCTTGCAGCACTGCCTTGCAACTGCTTCATGTGTAATGTGCAGTAGCTGCCATAGTAGGCACGGTGTAGCTGCCATAGGCTACAACGCGAGTAAGAAAACAAACCATCAGTGACCCTGGACTTGCTCTATTGTTGGTATTGGGGTTTGGCAGGTTGACTGTGGTATTTGGAGTTTTTAGAAAATGGGGTGATTTGCCAGTGTGTTCCACACAACTAAAATAGATCTGGTTGACACCCTCTCTGGCCAAGAGTGTTAAGTAAATTTTCTGGGTATTATTTTGTATTAGAAATTATTTTAAAGCTACATGCAACAAGATCAAGTCTGTGAGACTTTCTACTGAGTAATTTATTGAACCCCCACCACAGAGGAATATTTCGACGAGACCGCCAGTTTCAGAGGTGATAAAACACATATTGTCATCTTCATGCTCCATAGCTTGAAATTTGTGATGCAGAGATCTAGAGGTCAAAGGTAACCCATAATTGTGCACAGCGCATTAGCGAGGAAATTGACATTTTAATTATGGGGGTCATTTTGCAATTATTAGGTGTGATGCAACCTGAAGGTAAGAACTGATCAGTCAGCAATAGGCATTTTAACTTGCCAAATGTTGAAGGGGAAGTATGTGAACATTTACAGCCATTCATTCCGAAGTGTCACAGGCGATTAATTATCAGAGATTAGTGATAAATTTAATGCATGTGTTCTTTCCCAAAATGAGGAACAGCTTTTTAAAAGTACTAAAATTTTATTACTCTGGGATAGTCTTGTTTCAGTTTTAACTTATATTTTTGGTCTGTCTGATGTGTTACATATAAGGAAATGGTTCCAATACCATATGAATGGAAGAGAGACAAAGCGTAAATTGATAAGGCCATCATAATTTAATTAATCTCAAAGCTGTTGCACAGGTAGAAAAATAATTCCTGGGGGAGTTCTTGATTTTGGTGGGTACCCATGCTATTCTTAAAGAGGGGACTGGTGCCAATTTGCAGGGGACTTAAAGCTAGAGGTATCAAATCACAATCAAGTTCGTTGTGACGGTTCAATGATACAAATAGGAAGTTAACTAAAACCCATCGGCCACAAGTGATCTGGTTTTGTGGCTCTTATTCACATATTGAGAACAGTCCCCACATGAGTATAATGTCCGCCGAACGAGGTTCAGAACGGGGGGCTATGGAAATGAAATAGCAGCAGTTCGTTCGTTCGTCTGTGATTAAACATGTTGACCCACTTTGTGTACGATTTATCTGGAGTTCAGTACGGGCGGGACAAAATGGAAAGAAAGCGGGTTGATTTAGTTCTCGACCGATTAGATTTTGGGCGTTTATTAAAATGGATAATTTATGAAATTTTCCCGCAGGGCTTGTATAAAAGTTATCTGGAGTTCTGCAGTGTATAATGATTGTAACTTGGTGAGAAGGAAGCGGGTTGGTTGAGAAGAGTTCTTGACTGATTAGATTTTGGGTGTATTTTGGTCAACTTACATATGCAAAGAGCTAATTAATATGCAGAAAAAAAATAAAAAAATTAAAAACTATATTTTTTAAAAAGTGACAATCGAATATGCAAAATTCTTCACTGCATGAAAGCTTTTCATGGTGCGCATCTTCTTGACATTTGAAAGTTGTGTGATTATGCAAGCTCAGGTTGCAAATGAACTAATTAAATATGCATAATTTGCTGTATCACTAAAATAGTTACTTGGATTTACAGTGTGAGTCAAAATGATTGTTCCCTTGATGATGAAAAAAATATTAAAAAAATATTGTAAACTTTTAGGAATATTATTATATAATTTTATTAACATATATTACTTTTCAATACACCATGTCAAAAATACCGAGATTCAGGTGATTTCATTTTCAAGTTACGAAACT
>JAMKCH010035895.1:0-14064 GCA_023653785.1 Ophioderma brevispina
TGCGGGAAGATCACACGCGTTTTTTGACCGTCTGGATCCCGTTTTTGATCGTCTTTACCCGTCCTGTCAACATGTCAAGATGAAATATTTGGATTAAAGGTTTTCGATCAAAGAAAGTGGTCATTATCAAGCGTCCTGGTGTCAAAATGATTTAGCAGTTTTGATAAGTTTTGAGCGACAAGAGTTCCACTGTAAACAAAACGACGAAATGTTCAAGTGTAAAATGAATCTGACATCAAATTAAGTTCAGGGACAACAGGATCTACAACACCATTTGCACTTTTTCCCGCTGCTGGACTTGTCTTGGTGGCCAGCTGTTGTTGTTTCTTTCTGGCTTTGTTGTCACGGGATTGTTATTTTATTGGCCTTCTTATGCTTTTGGCGCTTGTCGGTGTAGTCTACTAAGTAGGCTCATTTTCCTGGCGAGGGTGCGGGACAGTTCAGCTGTCCTCAGCGACCTCATAAACACGATTCAGATTGGGTCAGGGGCGTTCCATAAGCGGCGTTCACGTCATCTTCATCTATGGTCCCGATGACAATTCTACACGGATAAGAGCCTCACGTAAATCTCAAAACTCACAAGAGTTAGCTAAAGGCCGTAGGATGGCGTACGGAGAGGGATATAGTCAATCTACTAGCTCTCTTAATGCTGAGTTAATACGAACCGCTCTTACAAGACATTGGTGAGGACAAATGAGTCTGTAGTGTTTCCAATTATCGTTTGTGACTAGGTGTTTTTTGTCATCCCAGATGTTAGTTCAGGTATGGTATTCATAACTCGTTTGCAGTCAGCCCCCATGACAGTGCAAAGGGTTGCCGCAACCATCTCCATCCCTTCTGTATCATGTTCCATCCTCTTTATTCAGTTTCTTGCGCATTCTGTGCAACAAGATATAGACCCATGCATTCTCAAACTCCTGTCAGTTCTCCAACACCATTACCCTTAAGGACAATGGTTGGCTGGTGTATCTGATAGGTGGCCATTCTTGAATGGAACAGGTAGATACTAGGAGGGATAATGCTTATAATTACTGAAATTATAAACGTAGTTAGGCCGAGTAAACAATGTTTAAAAAATAAGAACACGCGCCGCAGAAAAGGGGGTCAAATTAAAACCTTGGGATAATTTTCAATATAAAATCAATAAATTCTCGAAAAATTTGAAAAATAATTTATATTTGATTTTTGTTTACTTGTCACTGCGATCCGAGCAATTCGAGATCGATTGTTAAATACACCATATAATTGATTGACCCTTTTTCATTGTCACTCGCCACCAAACCTTTTAAGAAACAAAATTGGTTCAATGGAATCGTGATTAATCAAATGCGGCGGTTTTTTTCGCCCTAATTTAGAGCAATAAAAAGATGAGATTTTTGTTTTGGCCATCTTAGATGGTGTCATAATGGATGGCAAAACAAAAAATATCATCTTTTATTTCCTTCTATTAGAATGGTATTTTTCTTTTATCGACGTAATTTATTTGTCAAATATTCTAACATCAGTCTTTTTATCATTTAAATAATTGCACCCCCTGAAAACAAAGGTTTCAATCCAAAGAATATCAAAAGTCATCGCGCGGTGTCGTCACGTGGTAAAATGCATTGCGTACCAACGCGAAATGCACGACGCAGTATAAACGAGCCGCTTGCACGTGGAAATGTTAGACACACCGGGTAATTGCTGCACGCACTTTCCATCTATTGCCCAGTAATAGATGGGCGGAGCTTTAACCTAATCCAATCAAATTTCTTGCTAACAAGATAAACCACGCCACTGAATAAAGAATTGCTTTTTGACTTAATTCCTTGGATATGTTATTATAGAAATATTGCATTTTTCCAAGTCACAATTAATAATACCAAGTATTCCGTCCATTGGCCAAAAAAATGTTGTTTGTTGTCCTCGTCCGACCGCCGGTACCTTGGTCTCGACCATATTTTTTTTTATTTCATTTTTTTTACAATTATTATGTTTTTTGTTTTTTCAAGTTTTTGTTATAAATTAATTTACAAAACACAAATATCCACAATCTAGGAAATATTAGCTGTACCCTTGTGTATTTGGGTGTTTTGAGAGTCTTGGAAAACTTCAGGTTCAACCTTTCATTTAGTATTTGTTGTTGTTTGTTTACGTTGCTGTATTGGATTCCATTGACGTGAAAATGAATAGATCTATTTCATTGATGTACACCCCGTGGTACACCGTATAATTAATGGTTTTTGAGGATTAGTTAGTGCCGAGTTCGAGTTTTGTAGAAATGTGTTAAAATATTACAATTTAAATTATAAAAAACGTTTAACCGTCCGGCTTCTTCTTATATAAAATCTGGCTGTTACTACTTGCGGTATAAACGGAGCCAACCATTGAATGTTTGCACCAACCTCACTCCTCAGATGTTTTCAGATTTAAAATAAGCTTTTGATCTTGAATTAGAGAGATCGTTGCTACCAATATGTTTGTTATTATTATTCGGGATTTTACAGTGATGTATCATAATGTACCGCACGCATGATCCTGGTTGATTACGTTCGTCTCATACTCGAAAGGAATATAATATTATTAACGTCAATCAAGAGCTATCAAGGTGGTTAAAGGATTTTATTATATTACTTACTACTTCTAAAGCTGTCACCTTCTAAAGCCGGTGTGCTCAGTGTTAAGCGTTTTCTAACATCCGAATATATGAAAAACACTTAAAGGTTTTATTGAAATTCAGCTATTTACGGACGTCTTCGAGAAGTAATCAATACTTTTATTAGTAGTAGAATTAATGCGTCGCGAAGCACTCGTCTTTCATTTACAGGTGAGCAAAAGTAGAGAGAGGTAAGCTTCAAATATCTTAAGGTTAATGAAAAGTGAACGTGAAAACCTTGCAATCTTAAACTGTGCGCGTGTGTGTGTGTTTGTCTGTGTGTATTGGTTTGTTTGTTTGCTTTTTGTTTGTATATAGGTTAGTATTGCCGGTATATATTTGTATTTATTTGAATGAAAAGGAGTGGGCGATGTATGTGAGTGCAGTATGTGCATGAATGTTTTTGTGTCGCCTGCCTTAAGGCAGGAAGACACATAGGGATCACTTTGTCCACTATTGTTGTAGTCTGTTGTCTGTTGTTGTGAAAAAGGGTTAACATTTGCATGTAATATCCGCATACTTCAATGGCTTTAAACCAAACTTGAGCCATAGGTACAATATGGGATTACGTATCTGTTGATGAGGTCGAAGATCACATACCAAAGTCAAAGGTCGCATGAGGTCAAGTTGACCTCATTTGAAAAGTTGAAGTTCAATTGCAAACAAATTTGGTTTATGAATATAAGACACAAACCCTCATTTGTTTATGAGGTCAAAGGTCACATGTCAAGGTCAAATGTCATATGAGGCCTATCTTTCACAAGCCGGGACGGCAGGCGACCCAAGCGGTCCGAGGATTGTAATTTCTAAAAATTGAAACTAACCTTTTCAATATCAGAACTGACCTTTGTCGCAAGAACAAAAGAAACCATAAACAAAAGAATGTGCTTGGAGAATGTGTATTGTATAAAGACAACTAAAAGAGTAACAATCCGTCGATAAAATGAAAAAGTGGTACAAATTTTCAATCGGCCATAACTCGTTCAATATGTGTCCTTTTGTAATCATGACACCGGTGCCCTTCTGATCACTAGAAAGATTTTGTCAATCAAACCGGAGGGGTCGAGTGGTAATTGAAGTGATAGATTAACCCTCCTCTACCAAAAGAGGTGGTGGTTACCATCCCCTTCTGGGTCTTTGTTTTGTTTTTTTACACCCTTCATACCAATTGTTAATTGACATTATTTTTTAAGCTTCTTTACATGCTCATTGTCGAAAGAGATGCGCCAGCATGTCTAGCATGACGTCAGAATGCCACACATATTTTGTATATTTTGATACCAATGAAGAGCTACGGTCTTCTTCTTTTCATTGATGCCGAATTAAGTACCAACATGCCAAGTATTACGTCAGAATGTCATAAAGTTCGCATGGCAGTAAAACTTTATCAATTTCCACAGACACACGGTGTTGAAATAGGTGAAAATTCAAATTTTCAGATTTAAAACAATCAAAACGGTGATTGTAGGCTATTGTACCGTGGAATCAATTATTTACATTTGATTTTGTTTGCTTGTCACAGCATTCAGAGCAATTCATCAAATACACAATCAGTAATTGAGTGACCCTTTTTCCTTGTCAATCAACAAACCTTTTAAGAAGCAATGTTCGCAATATTTGTTCAGTGGAATCGTAATTAATCAAATGCGGTGTTTTTCATCCCTATTTGCTTTTGACTTACTTCTTTGTATATGTATTACAGAAATCTCGCTTTTTCCATGGATCTGGATTTTCAACCATTTTATCATACCAATGTATTCCGTCCATTAATAGTCTGCCTGTAACTACTTGTAGTACAAAGTGACCCGACCTCGAAAGCTTTGCATATATTCCCCATATTGTTTTTAGATTAAATAAACTTTGAACTTGATTTAAATAGTATCGTTCCTTGTTGATACACCGTATAGGTTTTCTTTGTTATTCCTGACGGTGATGTACCATATATACACGTAACGTTGTCATGATTCGTGTTTGATATTGTAAAGTCACGTCTACTCCAAAGACATTTATATCTTTAACAATGTTCTTAACGTCCGTCAAGATTGATAAGGATTTCGTTATATTACTTCCATACCTATTTCTATAGTTGTTACTCACATTGGTTTGCGCAGTGCTACGCGTTTCTAATATCCGAATATATGAAAAACACTTAAAGGTTCTTTCAAATTGAGCGATTTGTGGACGTCTTCGTGAAGTAATCATTGCCTTTACTATTAGTAGAGGTTCATACGTGACTGTGGTAAGCACAAAATGAATGTGTCGCGGACTACTCCGTCCTTTAATATAGCCATGCCGGATTAGAGGCGAGCCATAAGTACGTAAAAAAGGTAAGCGTGAAAATTCTTAAGGTTAATATGTGTGATTTTTTTGAAACCTTGCAATGACCGTGGTGTGTGCGTATGGTCTGTGTGTCTTAATTGTTTGTTGTTTTGTTGTGCATAGTTACGTAAGTATATAGTGAATGAAAAGGTGTGTGGGACTGTGGGTGTGCTGTGGTGTGCAGTGCGTGAATGTTTTTTATGTTGTTGAGGAATACGTTACGGATGCATGTACTCAATGGTTCTGAAGTTTTAGAAATTTACTGTGTCATTTTCTTCCCTGATCATTTCATTCACCAGTTTATTCCCAGTGTTCACGATGAGCTATATGTAACGACTATATCATATCTTAGAAGATAATATCCCTTTAAGGCCCAAGGTCACAATATCTTCTATCGATACTTATCATAAAATAATAATTACGCATTGCTCAAATTAAACTCTCTTCAAGTAACAATGAGGTAACATGTTGATGTCGTAACTCTTTCAATATTCACGGTCACGTCGACCAGATCTAATTCGCGTGGTAACCTCACTGAAGTACCCTACAACGCAATAATGCGATGCGTGGCTGCGGAGACAGTGTGAGTCACACACCTACATTCAGAAAGATGTTTCTTGAAAGATTAATCGTTATTTTGCTTAAATGTTACTTTGGTAGTTAATAGGGATAAACAAGATATCAGAAGATTTTTATGTGGTGTCGTTCGGACTTAAGGTTCGAGTTATGTCATTTGCGGAAGATGAAGTTTTCTCTAAATAAATTGTAATTAAAACTTCAACAAATACATCGCACTTGTCTTCAAATGAATTACACAAACCTGGCAGACATACATGGGCAATCAAATGAGGGGGGGGGGGGGGGTGGGGGGGGGTGGGGGGGGGGGGGGGGGGGTCTTGGCTTTTTACTTACAAGTTTAGTTGTAGGTTGTAACCATGACACACTCAGCGGAGCAAAGTTAAACTGTGGTCTTACACCAGCATCTCTTGAACTTTCTTATCTGGGATTTGCACATTAATTTTACCCTGCCATTCTATTTGTAATATTGGGAATTTTTTTAATTTTGTTTAATTTTTGTAGTCCTATAATCTCCTACCTTCTATTGGTGATAAGAATTTGGTGTTGATTTTTTAACAAAGTACTGTTGAAGACCAGGTTGCTCTATGTAAACGATGATGTGGGTGGATCAAAATGGCCAGACGGATTTAGGTCTTTCCGCAATATAGACATAACTGCTTCCTCCAAAGTCTCATACACCTAATAAACGTTTTCTGAAAGCCTTTTATTCCTCTTTCACAACCAATGCAAACATTTGAGCAGAAAAAATTTAACTATTTTAATTATTTTTATTCTGAATGTAGTTTTTGGGTTTTGTTTTACTCACAACGTAGGTTCTTCCGGTGCACCAGTATTAGTTGCAACAGTAGCAGTGTACAAAGACATGTATCCGCGCAATACCTACCTGTGGTGGAGAAAGTATAGATGAGTGACATGTGACGTCATGCGGGCAATGAACAAAAGCACTGCCGCGGTCGTTGGCGTGAGCACCTTGCAGGGTGGCTTTTAAGGTTACACACACTAACTCACTTTACACAGTAGTCTATGGGAAATGAGCAACTTGGAGCATGTTTCTTTTCACATTTTTAAAACTCTCACAGAGGAAAAACAACAAACATCACCCAAAATACAAGCTGAAATCACCAAATAACCAAATTTTGAAACATATGATGACCAGAAAAAATTTTAGTACGAATCTCCAAAGTTGCCCGAGTAGACCGGCAACCCAAGATTCTCTATAGCGCCAAAGCTAGTAATGCAAATCGATGTATGAAAAGTATGAACGCAGGAGTAAATTTCCTCAAATTCACTGTCCAAATGCCGCTTATTTGAGAAAAATACAGTTACCGTGTCAATCATGAAATTTCATCACTTTATTAAGTAACTAGTCATTTCAGAATTTTACAAAGCATTTTTCCAGATGCCATGCAAGAAAGTTAGTTCACCCAAGATTTTTGATCATTAAGACAGCCAGGTAGTGGTGTATAACCTAATATACACAAAGGCTCTGAAATTGTTTAAAATGTCATGAATCTAGACATTGACCTCTTTGCATACATTTCATTCAAAAAACCTTAAAACTCCAATTATGATGACAGGTTGGTTACTTGCTTAAGACCCTCCAAATTCCTGTTGTGTGGTATAACAGAGTACTGGCTATCCACTGAAATCTGTGCAAATGTCGAAGGGACTCAAACATGTTTTTTTTTTTGGTACTCAGTAAGAAATATGAATTAAATTGTAAATAACATATGGATAAAACTTTTCAGGAAAACATTGAAACGTCCTTTTGTCTTAACTACATAGACTTTCTAGGATATCCTGATGAAAGGAGCCTCTATTGGAAAGAAATCTGAATATTACACGCACAAAGCTTAATCTTGACTTAGATACGGGTCAATGTACTTTTGGGGAAGAAAACATGGCTTTTGCCCCCAGGAGTGGTAACAGGGTGTACCCAGCTAGCAGCGAGTCAGCAAATTAAACCGGGGGTGGGGCTCAATGAAATGGATGGCACATTCAAACCCAAGGGCATTTGGTGACTGTAAACAGATGGGGTCTTTGGGTGAGAGAACACAAGCCAAATGCCATTAAATAGGGGTTATTTAGGCACAAATTTGCTAATGTTTCCAAACAATGGGGTCCTTGGTGAGATTTTGGCCAAATTTTCTAAAAAGGAGATGTCTTTGTGGGAAAATGTTCCCACAATAGCGGTCTTTGGTGACTTGGAAAATTGTCAAAAATATGACTTTTTGGGTGACGATGATGCTTTAAAAAACGGACCGGGGTCCTAACAGCATTACATTTGTCATCGCCTCCACAATGTGAGTGCCCCCCCCACGCACCCACGGGTTCTGGACAAGCAATAGCCAGCTATCTTCTTTTACTAGTTTTTTATCATTCGTCATTTTTGGTCGTGACAGCTTTTGCTAGTCTTAAGGGTAGGCCTACTCCACTCTAGCTTCACTTATCATTACATAACTCTAAAAATACACTGGGCCAGTCCTATGCCATCTGCTCAGGAGAATTTAGTATTCTGTCTGGCCCCCCACATTCACAACATCAATTTATTCCGTTGAGAGCGCCGCTTTCGTCGATGGTTGTGGCACATACTAAATGCCATGCAAAATCTCAACTACTTGAGCTCACCTACCTTAAGAATAAAGGTCCCAATGCACACGCATGTACCGCTACCGCTAAAATGATAAATCAAATTTTTTTTCAGTGCAACCTTACTTACATATCGATTCAATTAAAAGACTAGAGGTTGAAATGGCGGGCCGTAACGGGCCTGCCCGCTCTGAGGGGGCAAATTTGCCGGTCTGGGGAAATTTTTCTTTCGGGGGGGGTCCAAAGGCCAATTTTTCCCGGTCAGAGGGCTAGGCACTGTGCCCCCCCCCCCTGTTCCCCACCGCCCTGTTACGCCACTGTGAAAGGTCAAACTTCAGAAAAATGAGTGCAGACCGACATATGATCACTGTCTGTCTCTATAGGTTACACACCACTAACTCACTTATCCACCGTAGTGTATGGGAAAATGGACAACTTTGAGCATGGTTTCTTTCACATTTAAAACTCTCACAGAGTAAATACAGCAACAACATCACCCCACGTATAACAAGCTGAAATCACCAAATCCATTTTGAACATATGATGACCAGAAAATTTTTTAGTTTAGATTCCGAAATCTCCTAACATATTCCGATGTCAGACCTGCAAACCCAGGATTCTCTATAGTCGCCAAAGCAGTAATTTGCAAATCGATGTGAAAATGATGACCGCGGAGTAAATTTCCTCAAATTCACTGACCACATTGAATGCCGCTTATTTTTAGAACACATAACCAGTCTACCATGTCAATCATGAAATTTCTCAACTTTCTTAATAGAAAACTATTGCATTTTCAGACCTTTTAAAAAAAAAGGGCCATATTTTTCCATATGCGAAAAAGTAGTCCATCCAAGATTTTCGATCCTTACGACAGCCGCTTAGTGGTGTATTAACCTTAAAAATTTGCGCTCAATCAGGCGGGGATAAGGCTATTGATGCTGTAACAGTATGGGCATATTATTCGCACCTCTAACATTTCACGTATATCAGGTGCTAACTTGTGTTTGTAAACAGTGGATGTCCATCCATCATCTTATATTTACCACCATGTGAACTGTACTGTAGTAGACGACCAGCTTCGTTTAAATAGTAGATAGATTAGGACGTTCCCGTTTGATAATTTATTTTTAAATCTTTGTTATGTATCCTATTATGGGATAAAAATAATATTTTAGTTTATTTCTCTTTACCTTGAGAAAAACTTTCTCCGTGAAAAGTACTTTGTTTATTATTAGTAAGCGAAATATGGATCCCCAGTGCTACATTGAGATGTTTCCAGGTGTTGTTTACAAAACAGAGATTGAGCTAAGTATCTATAAATAGCCTGGGTTTTTCCATCTTATTGTATGTTTGCAAAACATATTGCAAACTAGGTAGTTTCCCATGAGTCTAGTAAAGGTGCATTTCGTGATTCCAGCACCTTCTGTTTTTATCACTGTTCACTAGATATCTCCTTTAGAAAAGTTATTCGCAACTTTTTAGCTGATCCCGACTTGCGGTTTTGTGTTATGATCAAATGCTGGTTTCGCCGGTCTTATAGGTCACTACATGTGTCTCTAATTTCTGTCACGTTTAACGGACAGAATACAAATTGCGAATTTCGTACAGACACGACCGAATTTGCACGTACGATTTGGCACAAAATGGATTACGGTTCAAGATGATAAATGATAATCTCAACTTTTTTTAGGTAAGTTTGGGACAAGGCTAGGATCACGAAATTGCCCCATTTAAGTTGTGTGTGTTCCGATCGTCTTTGGGACCCCCCCCTTCCCCCGGAAGGTAGTAATGATTTTTGATATCAGATGAAAGGCCGTATTTTTACTTATTGTCATCCTGAAATTTTGGAGCCCTCAAATCTATTCAATTCCCAAGTATAAACAAAAGACCGCCGTTTTAATGGTAACCATAAATATTAGAACATAATAGGGCTTGGCAATATGCATTATTCGGCCTTTCCTACCATCAAAATCGCAAGTTGTTTCGCCCTCCACCGGCACTTATGGGGCGATGTGCAATGACAGTGTGAAATTTTGAATCTAATGCGCTGTTTTGATGGGGAGCCCGTGGATTCATTTTACCAGTTCAGAAGTGATGGAATCAAACTTGGCGCTTCCTGAAAATCAATCTAGCGGATGTACGCTGCACATTTTTTTTTGAGTTTCTCTTCTATGCAGCTTCTTGCTAATCCCCACCAACAACTATTACAATTGTCAAGGGAGATGTCACGAGAGAATGAATAGCCTTTTTTGTGGCATCTTCCGTAAGCAAAGTTTCCGCACACGTCCAATGTTCACAAGATGAAAATTGGCAGCTTGATCACGCTAAGCTATTTGGGTCCGACAGAGTCCATCCAGTGTCAAACATATAACACCCAGATTTCTAATGGGGTCCGAATGAAATGGTGGTATTAAACTACAACATTCATACTATTAAGGTTAATCTTGGCAGTTGTGTGCACGAGACCCAAGTAACAACACTTCCGTCCTCTGCGTTTAACTTGAGGAAATTGGCAACCATCCACTCATGCAATCATCCACCTGCCAATACGAGCCTCAACTTGAAACAGCAGGAGAAACAACCTTGGTGTGACTGGGAAGATGGCAACTTGTATCTGCGTGTCATCCGCATACATTTGAAGCTCCATACCATGCTTACGAATGATTTACAGAGCATGAAGCGCATAAATCAGAACCCAGTCGTGGACCAAGACATGATCCCTGCGGGACGCCAAACCAGCAGGAGTTGAGCGAGAAACTGCCGTCCAAGTAGGATTTGAACCACTGCAGCGGCAAACACGAATACCACGTATTGTTCCATGCGAGCGAAAAGACATTATGGTCGATAACTGAAGCAAGCAGCACTAAGATCAGGAAGGACGAGGATGGTACTGCCCTTCTTCTCATGGTCCACATAATGTCCATTCGTGGCCTTCAGCAAGGTTTGTCTCGTGCTGTGAAAGCCTGCTTGACTGACTCATGAGATTATATCGACTCATGTGATCACTAAGCGGTTTTGCAACACTTCCGACAGGTCGACAAATTGCTTATTTATTGGCCGAAGTTTTTCAACACATTATGATCTAAATGGACTTTTTCAATAATAGTGTGACAATGGCAGATTTTAATGAGTCAGGCATTACACCGAGTTGAGTGAAACATTACCAATTGATGTTATTGCCTGGCAAAAGAGAGTCTTGGGGCTGCTTTATAAGCCAACATGAAAAGGGATCCGGAGACAAGTTGGACAATGGTGTCTTAGAGGTAATCTCCAAAATGTCACTTTCAGTAACTTAAGCAAACGTAAATCCGTTAGCCCAGTGGGATTAGTTGAAGCGGACACAGATTTGATTCTTATTTGTAGAGTTTTTCACAGGGAAACTCTCTCTGATCTTCTGGATCTTAGACATGAAGAAAAGGGAACTCTTCTGCAAATGATGAGGACCTCGTGAATCAGGCAACTTTTGACTCGTCTCATTATAGTAGAAATGTCATTGTGATGCGAAATAGATTCGTTTGGAGTCACTAACCACAACCAAAATCTTGTTGTTGAAGTAGTCAGCTCTTTGCTTTGAATAGTTGTTTATTATAGCTATTTCTTTTGCGGTTGAATTGTATACGTCCATAAAGAAACCGCTGTAGTGCCTGGTCTACGGTCACGTTTGGCTTGAACAAGAACAACAGTGTTTGAGAAGCGGGAGCAAGCTTGTCAATAAGGTTGGTTGCACAAGATTGTATTTATCAACCATGCTGCAAACATCAGTTAGCCAATTCAAGGCCAAAATGTCCTCTTGAAGATCCTGAATATTATGATATATGTTTTCTTGTGATACGTTTTGCTTCATTTGCTTTGGTTTTCGAGTGACAATGTTGCATGCAATGAGACTATGGTCGGATACACAATCCAAACTTTAACATCATTCAAGCGTCATCTGCTTCACGTGATATAAGCATATCCATGTGTGATCGCGATTCTGGTTGGGTCATAACAGACATGTTGGCTTAAGTCCAAGAGACTCAATTTATATTCCATGAAATGGCGATCTGCCAAGTCCTCTGGCACACCAACATGAATGTGCAAGTCACCACCAACAAGTAGTCCCCCTTGGACTTGCATTACCCATTGTCGCCTTGAACTGCTGGACAAAATTATCCTCCTGATTGCTCCGAAAAGACCTCAATATATGAAGAAGATCCCATGATTATACTGCAGATTTTTATGACTTTTGCATGCTGTCATTTTGAAGACTTCACTGTGAGGACATACATCGTTGAACTGCAACGCTTTTTTGGAATTCTGGAATGTAAGATAGTGACATCTCAGCAGTGGAACTTTTAAGTACAGATATGTAAAATCTTACTATTGAGTGTTATCATATTGAATTCGTCGCCCACATCACACACTGTTTTATCTACGAAACACACACTTTCCGGAAATTGCGATTGAAAATCTTTCGGGAAAGAGTTCCTTTCATGTACAACACCAAATTCTTTATGGCAAATAACGCTTAGACTTTAATTTTTTTATTTGTTTTTAATAAGAATTAATAATTTAGTTTTATACTATGAAATCTTATCTCCAAGTCATAGATCCTCTCGGCATTCAACCACTTTGATTTCAGAGCTCCACCGCATTTTTGCGGATAAGACGCAGATAAGACAGTATGTGAAAGTGAAACTCGTTTCATGTGCAGAACGCTCTATAGATACAACACAGATAAGACAGTATGTGAAACACGTTCATGTGTGGACAACGCTCGCACGCACTCTTAACTGTGTGTGTGTCGAACCCGGTGGTCACGCTAAATCTGTGCTCTCAATTCTCACGTCATTTACGGGATACCAAGCGAGTTTATGACGAACATTTCACAGGAATTCTACAGATATAACATCCAGGAACGCCAAGGAGAAATACGGAGAGAATTTGGTCAACTGGATTGGTGATATTTTGTAGCAGAAAATTGGCCACAACCCATCAAAATAAACGGAAGTGCATACCGCGGGAAATACGTCATCCTCCTTTTGTTTTGGAAATCACACCAATCCAATATGGCAGCGCGTCCACAGTTACCAATGGATCGAGTGTAGTGTAGGAATAGTGAAAAATCTAACATTCCCTTGGAGCACTTTTGTAGATGTTGTGCAGTACTTGTTGATAATTCAAGCTTACATCAACACGGATTAACTCAAGGTAAGATCTTTCATCCAATGTTATCTCACCTTACTTGTCATGATATGGATGCCAAGTCCAAGAACAGACTGACTTTGTTACCAGCCATGCAGATCCTGGCTGCCGTAATTTTTGCAAATCATTGCATCAGTGTACCACAAAGTCCTTGAACAATAAACTCAATCTCAATAATAAGCAACCAAGGAATGGTTCCTACTAAAACATTGATGCTGATATTGATGGCCTTCCCAGTTTGGCAATTCGAATGGATCTAATTAAACCAGGCATGAAGAATTTCGCCATGTTCACTACAGTAGATAGTAACCGCAGTAGGAATCTGACCAATATCCACGCTAAAAGAAAATCCTTTTTGTGGCTCTTCTAGTGTTGGCAGGGGATATAGAGATCAATCCAGTCCAGTAAAATTTCCTTACAGATCTTGTCAAAACCGGTTGCTAAAATCACAGAGCTGTTATGTGCGATCGTGATGAATGTCAACAATATGGTCCACATAAAGTGTGGTGGAATCACCCCTAAAGAGTATGAAGAGCTAATGAATGCTAGCCCATGTAAGCATACATAATGGTTATTTAGTAGGTCTGTGAAAACTTAAACCTTGACAAATTTGTGTGGCGATGAATCGTCGTTCTCGCGATAATGTCCTTCTCTGTGCTGTCTCAGAATTAGAACCTGAAAATGATGACAATACTGAAAATGACAATGAAAGTAATATGCCTCATCGGACAGTTCCAACCATTTTTAGCTCAACTAAA